>JBBPRH010000024.1:0-114807 GCA_038092915.1 Boletus pseudopeckii
GTCGTTGTGGATGTCTTACTTACCGCCTGCTAGTGAACTTCCCAACTATGATACTGTTATTCCTGCTCTCCTCACTCATGGCATCGATCATCTTCGTTCTACATGCAAGCTTACTCCCGGTGTGCCCCTCAAGCCTATGCTTGCCAAGCCCACGAAGGCTATTGGTGAAGTCCTTGATCGCTTCGAGAACAAACGATTCACATGTGAATACAAGTACGACGGCGAGCGCGCGCAAGTTCACAAGCTCGATGATGGCGTCGTCGGGATATTTAGCAGGAATTCTGAGGACATGAGCAAAAAGTATCCCGATCTCGTCGAGCAGCTACCACACGTGGGTATATTTCTTTTCGTACATGTTCGCTGTTTCTGACACAATATAGTGCGTTAAACCGGAGACGAAGTCGTTCGTTTTTGATGCGGAAGCTGTCGCTATAGACAAGACAACAGGGAAGCTCATGCCGTTCCAAGAGCTTAGTAAACGCAAACGCAAAGACGTGAAAGTCGAAGATATCCAAGTTCGGGTTTGCCTACATGCCTTTGATCTTCTTTATTTGAACGGAGAGGTATGTTCAAATGGGTGTCGTTCAATGCATTGATGAGCTAATAACGGTGTTGAAGTCATTGTTGCAAAAGCCACTGGTCGAGCGTAGAGAACTATTGCGACAACATTTCCAAGTTGTTCCAGGAGAGTTCGGCTTTGCTAGGTCGTCGGACTGCGAGACGACTGAGGAGATTCAATGCTTCCTTGAAGAAAGCGTCAAGGATGGCTGCGAAGGGCTTATGGTGAAGATGCTGGAGAGCGACGAAAGTCATTACGAGCCAAGTCGGCGTAGCGTGAACTGGTTAAAGGTAAAATAATTCATTCGATTTTATATCTCGTATATTCATTATATTGCCCAGCTCAAGAAAGATTACCTTGCCGGCGTCGGCGACTCACTCGACCTAGTGGTGGTCGGCGGATACTACGGAAGAGGCAAACGCACAAATGTTTATGGTGCATTTCTGCTGGCGTGCTTCGACGCGGATTCCGAGGAGTATCAGACTATCTGCAAAATCGGGACTGGATTCAGTGAAGAGATGTTGCAGGCCCACTGGGATACCCTTCGACCACTCGAAATGGAAAAGCCTCGTGGAGACCTCAAGGTTGGTGGTGCCAAACCTGACATCTGGTTTGAGCCCAAGGTTGTCTGGGAAGTCCTCGCGGCTGATCTGAGCCTGAGTCCAATATACACCGCTGCACAAGGATTGGTGCGTGTCTCTCATTTCAGGGTTGCTAGCTGATTAGAAAGGTGATGATTATCCAGGTAGAAGAGCGTGGGATTTCACTGCGCTTTCCCCGGTTCATTAGGGTGAGAGACGATAAGTCGGCCGATGATGCAACTGGCTCAGAACAGGTGACGATTTTTTTATGTTTGACATGGTGCTTACACTGAGCCACGGATTAGATTGCAGAGATGTATGAACGTCAAGCACTCGCTCATAGGAAAGGCAAGAATGATCAAGGGGAGGATGGAGATGATGGATTCTGGTGATATCATACATCGAGAGCATGTATTGGTTGTACTACTCAGCAATGCCTAGACATACTTTTGGGTCAGTCAAGCACCGGATACCAGTGATGGGACATACTTCACGCCTGAAAATTACTTTGCATCGGGTTGCGTGACTGAGCTTTTCGACTCAGCTCCAAGCAAGCCGTATTTCTTTTCGCGTCCGCCATAGTACCAGTAGTTGACAAACCGTGCCCCTTGGACAGACTGGGCTATGGCATTGCTTGTGTGACATGCGAACAACAAGTAGTTCCGAGGTTGCACTCGCCAAGCTGCGACGAGAATCAGCGAGAGTTTTCCGGGGAACGGATGACAGAATGTTGACCAAACCGCGTGAAGACCAACCTGGGAAAGGGGATCAGTCTAGAAGTCGGGGTACACGATGAGGTGAGACGCACGAGTAACATGCAAGAGTGGCAGTCATGGTGCCGGATATAACCTCTTCATCTTTGCTCAGATCAGAAAGGGCAGCCAAGGGGAGGCCGAAGTTGGCAACCTGGAAGAAGGGTAGCATAGCATGATCAGTGGAGGGACATGGAGGGACTGACCGGTCCCCAGAAATGGGTGCCTGGGAAGAGGAAGAGAAGTTAGAAAACTGGGAGGGAAAAGCTGGGAGGCCAATGGACTGACTAAAGAAATATTCGCGGGCTGCTGGAGACCTGATCCAGGTGAAGAAGGTGGAAGCCATGAAATGAAGGAGGAGAAACGAATGCAAAAACATAGCAGCAGCAGCACCGTCACGTGACACGACGGCAAGGCCTTACTGTGCGTCTTTGCGCGCAGCAAGGATCGACGCCGAAGCGCTGAACGCGTTGCTACAGGATGCTCACCCCGTCGGCGTCGATCTGCGCAACGAGCAAGGTGCGACAACACAACGAGCATGACACGAAACAGTTCTCCGAGTCGCGGGCGCCTGCCATGTTCCAAGAATGGCAACGGGTCTCGTACACGTTGTCGTTGCACTTGTTGAGCTGCCAGCCAGCCATGCACCAGGCTGCAGGCAGTTGTTTATCGCTGGGCTCCATCTCTCCTACTGACCACAATGCACAATCCTTTCCCCTCGAACAATAGTCCCGCCTATCCTTACTACGGTCAGCCTTACCACACCTACGTCCCCCCAGGTTACACCCAGCAAGCACCACGTCCCACCTTCCCCGCTTCACAACCTTCATACAACACGCCACCCGACCCATGGTCCCGAGAAAAGGTTGGGTTCCCCCAGCCCCCGCCCGCCCGCCAATCTCCCCCCTCCAGGGATACTCCGTTTATACCCCCGAATCCAGACACCCTCGACGCTGGCCACACCCCGAAACCCCGTCTCAGGCGCGCATCCGCCACCAAACCCCAGCCCCTCTCCGAAAAGCCACCGCTCAAATCTGCACTGAAGAAGAATGCAGTCAAGCGGTCAGACTCTCTCTCCGTCGTCCCCCTCGAGAGAACGAGGACCAACTCAAGCGCTCGCCAGCGGTTGGCGCCATCGACTCGCACGCGCACGATTTCCAATCCCTCCTTTCTGCCCGGTAAATGTTTCACCCACCTGACCCTCTCCGTGCTTCTCTGACTGCCTCACCCCCTCCATGCCGTCACCTCTCCAGACCACATGTTTGTTTCGTTTCACGGTGCGAATGAACTTCGTCTAGGGAATGTGGCATATCAGGATACCCTTGACGAGATCAAGGAGCACATCATACCAATGTGGCCCCATGGAGTATCGAATCAAATCACGTCCCCCCTCTCGTGGCGTGTCACGTTCTCCAGAAATCCGTGGAGCGCGACAGGATCCGATGCTATCATGTGAGCAGATTTTTAAAAAAGCCTAACTAGCCCTGACGATGCTCAACCCCTCATAGCGTAAAGCGAATGATTTCAGAGTTGTTCGCTTGTCTCCGCCGTCGCGTTCGTCTTCTCTCCCTTGTAGTGGACAGCAGTTGCTCTAAACACGGTCTTACAACCAGGGATATCAATACCTGACTTCACTACACACCGGTTACGCGGTAAGGCTACCAAGTTATCACGAACTCCCTGACTGATGCTGTGGCTCAGTACCCACAACTTATATTTCGAGACATGGCAGAGGATTCAGACTCCTCGGACTTCTTCGTAGCCTACATGTCTCGATCAGGGCACAAAATGACCCTTGTCCGCCCCCCGCGCCGTGTTGGCGAGCAGCTCGGCCCCCGTCTGCGTAGCGCTTGGCCATTTAAAATTGCTGCGCAAAGCGCGAGTGAAGAGGAGATATACAGCATCGAACTGAAGCGTAATGCATTTGGAGGTCGTGTGCATCCTAACAATTGTCTTTTGGAAATCTCTCATCCTTTTGCTCAACAGCACCGGAGCTGGACAAAGATGTCTTTGTTTCTCACGCACTACAGGAAATAAGCTTACTTGGTTACAAACTCGAAGCGACGATTTCACTTCCCGGAGCAGGATTTTTAGGATTTGGTGGAAAGAAAGAAATATGGGTTTTCCGTGGTGTTCGAATGCGCCACAGACCGGATTCGCGTGCTACATCTGGACGTGCATGAGACCCTTTCAGATCTGAGGGGCTGACAGTTACATGTAGACGACGGCAGGCAAGTCTGCGTTGTACAAGTATGAAAGATCGGACGGTATAGGCTTTGCGACTATAATAATATAAGGAGTATGATTGGATAGTCCAGGGTTCCTGCCCTTGATCAATCTGCTAAACCAGTGACCGCTTCCGCCCCAAGTGCTGCTCTCATATTAAAAACACCGCCCGTGAATGAACTCATCGCCGAGCCATAAAAATACGATGCTCGTGCGAGTGTCGCCTGCTCTACAAGACCTATGATATCTGAGAACAAGACACCCCAACCGAATTCGTGTCGGTCCTCAAAGGTTACAAGATCATGGAACAAAACTGCTCCATTCTCAGAGAAATAAGCCAGTTTCTCTGGATCACTTTCGTCTGTTGCAACAAAGAACCTGAAGGGCCGTATCGTTATGGAGGAACAATGGTTGAATATGCACAAGTTATGGCTTACTTGTCCCCCTGTGTCGGTGGTTCACGCTGAGGTATTGAAGTGTCAGGGGTAATACCCGGGATGGAGTACGCAGTATGACGATGCTCCGACTGAAGTAACTTTCGGCCTTCGTCAAGGTGCTGCATGACTCGTTGGAGGTGACCTTCATGTGAGTTGCCCCAGGCCCAACCAACGTCTACGACTGCAGAGTGATGGATCAACGAAATGTCCTAAATCAGATCATACACCTACAGTCTCCTCGACGGATGTGGGAGGCCATCCACTGCCGTCCGTTGTTAATTGCAGACATGCGGAGGTCTAATTTCCTCGCGAGCTCGTACACCTTGTCAAGGGGGACGACATGATGCACCACCAAGTCCTGGAACAACTCTCGCATTGACTGAGTGGTAAAGCGCATTTGACCCTGGATAAGATTGTGAAAGTTTAGTCCGACGCTCAGAACAGCAGATATCCGAATACCAACAGGCTTTCGGTAAAGATGAGTCTCGCCTGCAAGTACAACAACATCGGCATCCACATGACGATAGTCCTCGATAAAGCCACGTATGCTGGTCCTCTGTGCCACCTGTCGCATGGGCATAACAACATGCTTGACGAAGTCCATCCCTGCGCTATACCAAGTCAGAAATAACGTTCCGAAAAAAAAGGTGCTTGGACACTTACGCGCCTTGGAAGGTATATAGGACCTCCCAGCCGTTCTGATTCAAAACTTCTTCTATGAATTCATCACTCTCCAAGTTGGGCGGAGATACGCCAACCGACTCGGGCATTTGAACAACCAAGTCTCGAACAGCACTTTGCGCTTCCTCCCAATCGACTACATTCTTGTCGAGGAGCAAGCTTTTGAGTAACAGCTGAGTTGCGTCACTGTCACGATTCTCCCAGCGGCTTGCCTGGACAACGCTCGGATCTCCAGCTATCCAGCCACCGCGCTCTTTCATGGTGTCGGGTACCGTGTCGACGCGCGTGACTTCTGAGTCGTACCAAGCATTCTCGATTACAAAAAGAGTCGGTTTTCCGAGTGTACGGTCACCATGTGACACGTACGGATTTGGAGGCTGGTGATAGGCACTGCGGTTCCAGTATCCACTCGTTGTCTCAAGTGCCGAGGGTAGTTCGGCGTATTGGAGATACTCCGCAGTGGTGACGACTGGTTGAAATCGTTTCAACTGTGTGATATTGATCATCATTTGGATAGGTATCTGCCAGCCCATTTGTTGCTCAATCGGAAGCTCGCGCCAGTTGTCCCAGCCAAACATGACACCTTTGTTCAGCATCGGAGCTTCATCTGCACAGACAGAACTGGCGGGGGAATGAGGTATTATCGGGAGAGTATCAAATGGACATACATTTCATATGCACATGAGCGAGCATAGACAAAGGAGGGGAGGATCAGGGTGCGATTCAAAAGCCTGGCTTGAAATGCAGCAGCTTCTATGATATAGCGAACCTGGAAGAGTTATAAGAACAAGGGAAGACCAAATCAGAGAAGAGGACATGCATTATTCCAGCCTAAGCCGAGGCTGTAGTCCCGTGTATAGAAGCCTCTGGTCTGCGAAACCATTGCTTTTATCTCTTCTATGGACAAGTGTTCTTTGAAAAAATCTGTGGCTGGTACATAAGTTGGAGTATGTGGTGACGGGGAAGTATCTAGAATGTGTTCTATTGCAGTAGAAGTAGCTGAAGATATTGAACCCTCCGGGGATATCTCGGGCGAGGCAGTGTCTGGCCGTTTCGATGCAAAGGTGACTTGGAGATCGAAAGTTCGAGTTGCACCAACGACGATAACCACGGCAAAAACTAATAGGATGATAAGATTACCCTTTCTGACAAGGGTATGTTTGACAGGGAGAGGACTGCGATCTGGTGAAGGCAGTAGCGGGGAATAACGAGCACTGATTGTTGGCCACATGGTGGGATAGAAAGCGTATTCAGAGAAGATGGGGCTCGGAGGGAAGTTGGAAACGGCGGGAGAGCCCGGAATCAGTGGTTTTGGGAGGAATACTGTAATTCTCGCCTATACCCAAGGATTCAACATTAATTGGAATACGACCCTGTGACAGTCGTCGTCAAAATCTTAAAAGACCCGTTCGATCGCTTCTCGACCGCAAATACTATCAAGGTTTGATCCCTACCAAACGCTTTACAGGTTATGTGTAAAGCGAGAGGGTCACGTAAAAATGGAGAGGTTCCTTCCTCTAGGTCATCCGGATGACCCGCGAACCGTCAGCAACACCGACGAGGCTCTTTGCGTGTACAAGGCCGTCTACCCCCTTTCGGCTCAGCAGCTCGTCCCACCAACCAAACAGGAAGTCGCGGGCGATGAGCTTGAACCAAGGAGTGAAAGAGTTGGCTGTATTGAAACAGTCGGAAATCAACCTTCTAGCAGGTGAACGACCAACGCACAAGTATTGTCAAACATGTTTTGTAGTCCCATCTTGTCCACCCATTTGTAATCGCGGATCTCATTCGCGTTCGGAGCTACAGTAACATCTGCTGTTATGAACAAGATGTAATCGACTGCGCGAAGATACCGTCAAAGAGGTTTAGCCATGGTTCACAGAAGTTTCCTCACCTTCGTGTTCACCCCACATTCCATTCGATGGCGCAAGGTAGTGTATTCTAGTAAGGTACTGAAAGTGGTCCACGGGGGTCTGACTACGAGGGATCCCGAGTTCATGTTCTAGTTTCCTGGATGCAGCAATGCGGACGCCAAGCTGGTCCTGTTCCATCTTCTCCTCCTGGAAATCATCGAGGGGGTGGGAACAGCAGGTATTTGTCCACATGTCGGGGAACGTGATCTTCTCACTCGCACGCTGCTGAAGAAGGAGTTTTCCATCTGATGGGCGGAAGACGAACGCAGAGAAGGCTCGGTGGAGCAAGCCTTTGTGGATGTTTTCCATCAAGTGACCTGGAGTAAAAACGTCGTAACGTGGCAAGCAGCGAGATAGATAGTGTTGCGTACATGTCTTCTTGTCGGCGGCACCGATGGCGTTGTCTTGTTCGTCAACGAGGATGCATCGCTCATCCATCAGACGTGATTGTTCGGGGTCATAGTTGCTGAGATCGGTGCTAGAGAGTGCAGCCCGGGCAGCGATAACAGCAGGAGAAGACATTGGTATGGTATGGGATCAAAGTCCGATTCGTCGGCCGTTGAGACTGCTTTATGATGTTGGAACGTTCATCAATGCGCAGCTAACAGAGCGGCAATAACCGCTAATTCGGCTCTCGAACAAGATAGTGATTCACAAATATCGTCCGGTCAAGTTTCGGACTGACAAAGAGCATAGCTTCTACCTGTTTGATCCACCAATCGAGCTTGTCTACTAATCTCCTATATGATGCGGATGCCAATCCGTCCGTACGGTTCCTCCTGGTTCACCTGCAGGAGGTCCTTGGTTGCAAGAACTACAAGACATGCACGTTCAGTGGATCGACCAGGTCGGAGCGTACACTCACCAAGACAATGGTACAGCGCAGCAGCCGCGACACGCGCAGTGCTGGTTGCCTTTGGGACGACATCGTCGAATACAAGATACTGTGTACTTGGAAGCGACCTATACTGCATTTTTGCATACCTAAGACTCAAGTCAGGACCACACTCTCGCAGCTACACAGCGCTGACAACGGACTCCAGAAAGTTGTACGAGTTCTTCTCGAGAGCTACACGGTTTGCCACAGACTGCCGCGATTCGGGGACGTGGTTGTCTCCAGGAACTATAGGCGAAATCTGGTAAGCACAGGCGAGGTTATCCAACTCATGGTGCACCATCAAATATGAAATCATCATCGCTCTGGATCATGGGCAACATCACTGCCGGTGACCCAACACCGGCTTGAAGATTCCCAGGGAGGCTGGGCAGAGAGCTACCCCTTCGGCTTGCGGAACTTCCTCGAAGCCTGGCATCCGCCTGCTCAACGCTCACCCGATCGCTGATGAGTTGTTGTATTCCTCCTTCACGGGCAGAAATCGAGGAGCTACTGCCCGCCATATCCCACGGAAATAGAGCACTGCGTTGCGAATGAAAGGTGTCCGATACGACGTCGACGCCTAAATTATCCCCGAAAGCGGGCGGTGGATGAGAGGCACGGCGGGCTTGTCCAGGTTCCTGACAACACATCAGAGCACGTCAGAAACGCAAATATCGAAGCAACCTCTGAAGAGCGCAGATTTTTTGCATTGGGAGTATAGTCATCCACATCCCTCCAATTCGCTGTGGCGACATAAATATCAGTATCAGAAAGCGAATGAGGGTTATGAGTACGCCAGACCATCCATGTCGCAGTTAAAGTCGAACATATCACCACCGCCCATCGATGCAAAAGCTTCCTGATCAGCGCGCCAGTTCTCGGCGGGCAACATAGATACATCTTCCTGATCTCTCATGTGTGGTTTCGATGGAGATATGGATACTTTCCGGCGCTTCTGGCGGGGGGTACCGTCTTCTGAGTAGTTAGGAAGCATACACATACCATCTATGACACATATTACCCAGATGTTGTGGCTCCACGAAGAGACCAGATCGAGCCTCGACATGCACCTTGAAGCGGTCAACCCAGAAGTCGACCAATTCTTTGGCGTGCACTAGTGGAACTCAGCTTTACTTTTTGGCTCTCGCTCTCGATGGCTTACCGCAACCGGGAGCGTCCCATAACAAACTATGAATCAGATCAGCTTGCCTTTTTTCGAATCTCTTGAACTCTAATTCGCATCGAATATTGTTTTGCTTGTTCAAATAATACATGCGAGTGGCCTCCAAACAAATGAGGTTTGTAAGGCAAGTAAGTCGAGTTGCTGACACGCACCTTGAGTTCCTCGTCTGTAAGCTCTGTCCTGACATCAAGCACAAGTCTCGCACGTTTGGTCTTTTTTAACGTGGCCCCATTACTTTCTGGTCGGATTAGCCCTTTGTACGCATGCTGTGTGGCCAACTCGACCGATGGAGAACGTGAGGCATGCGCAACCGCCTGAAAGTCGATTGACTTTGTTGTGCCAGCGAGGGAAGGCGAAAGGGGAGATTCGACTACGATCTCAGGTGAGTTGTTGTTATCAACTGGTACGATACTCTCACCTGACTCGATATGCGGGTCTTGGATTGAATTGATTAGGAAATGTGTTTGGGGAATCTGTGCAACCTGGCCGAGCCCATCAAATATTGCTATCCCATCATCCAAATCCCCGTTGTCGAAGTCCATACCAAAGGGTTCTTCAAGTTGAGTCTCTATAATACTCCTTCCTGGCGTCAGCCCGAGTCAAAAGTTATGAAGAAAGAGTTACTGTGCAGCGTTCTCCTCGATTGGACTAACCCCCCATCCTTCTCCCAGCTCTCTGACAAGATCATCCCCGACCCCCTCCCCGATATCCATCCCATCAAATGTATCATCAAACCCAAAACCTCCGGTCTGAGAAGACGAAAGCCTCATCGTTCCGCTTCCTCCAAAAGATGCATCAAATGAATTCGCAAGTAGAAAATCGTGATTCTCTGGCAGAGTGCACGCGGTTGCACGGAGGAGTTCCGAATTTTGGGGTAGAATAGATGACGTTGCAGCTTTCCCTTTCGTTTTTGTCGATGTGGGGTGATAGTCGTTGTCCGAATCATCTTCGACATCCTTGTCGCCTATATGGTGAATGGTCAAGGACGCAAACGATGTATTTGACTTGCAGGACGCACCTCCGAGGTTCAGGTATTCATCCCAATTCTGAAAGAGTGGCTAGAATTTTTGTGTACAGACTTTGGGAATCACCTACTATGACCATAGCATCAAATTCCATGGAGAGTGCAGCCCTTGGATCGGCTCGCAGAGTCACCACAGACGACCTAAGAATTGGTGTAGCAAACAAATTTATGCATGAAGAACCAAGACTAACTTTACGCTCGGTTGTGCCATTTGAAGTTGACCTTCTGAAGATGTCATCGATCGAAGTTCGTGTTCGACTCGTTTGAGAGAGTTGAAGCACGTTGTCACATCTGACATGAAAATGTCTTGTTTCACTGCCCAGTTGTTAACTCCAGTTCTGGTTTTTCAGAACACCCTACCTCTGTATACACTGGAAATAGGAGAATGAGACGTTTCCAATAAGTTGTTCACTGTGGCTACCCACCGAGCAGCACCAACCAATAAATTAGAGGAGAGGCGAAGGGCGAGGGGCTCGGCTGGCGTGGCGATAAGTTGACATAACTGGGAAATGTCAGCAGTCATCACGGAACGTTTGGGCAGCTTCTTGAACGCGGATTTAGACCCAAGTGTAGCAGCGAGCCTGCGCATATAGCCATCAGTTTCCTTCAAACCCAGGTCACAGCGACAAAGGGGATAATTACCACAGAAGACCAAAACCGCTGTCTCTCTTTGACAGCAGGTCTGGAGAGAAAAACATGGCGATTCCGGGGTGCTAAGGCGAAATCAGTGCGTTTATTAGGACACGCAAAGTGGGCCCGAGGGACGGGATGGTATCTCGGGAATAGATGACTTGTATGCGATTGCGGAGTCGTCAGTTGGAAGGACCAGAAACCAAGCGCGAAGACCCTCACTGAGGATTGATTGAAACGAGAAGTGGTATAAATATTGACCTATCGAGATAAATATTAATGTCACACCCTTAACCAACGTCCCCCATCAGACCCGACGAGTCTGGCGAACAGCTCATCACGGTCCCCCACCCAGTGGAACTTTTCCTCTCTTTCCTCTGCGTCCGTCAACTCTTCTGGCGCCCATGTGATGGAGATACCTTTCATAAGGCCACATTTCCTCACACCCCGCAATCGGTCACGGGGTATGACTAGTCTTGCCTGAGTTCTCGCGAGGGATGCGAAAAACAAGGTGGAAGATGTCAGTGTGATCAATCCCGGGGAAGAAGCGTATTGTGCCAAGAATGCTAATCAAGAACATTCAGCGTGAGATAGAAAGCACGAAAAAAGTAGCATACTGTGCGCATCCTCCGTTTCTGAACGGTAGATGGAAGCGGTTTCCCCCGAGATTTGGTTTCGCGAAGTCTACGTTAATGCGGCTGAGCCCAGCGTTGGAATGTCTGCAGGCTACGGACCTGGGTTGACAAGAATCGTCTGCCTCCTTCCACGAACAACTTGCCGCGCGCGACCCGGTCACCCCACTTCTTCCAATTTATGCCGTCATCCTCAGACGACTGGACCTCATGGGGTGTGAGGCTATCCGTGCTTGCAGAGGCGCTGGATGCAAGACGCGATTGGTTACGCAGCGAAGCTATGCCAACATCTTGCCCTGTTGCAATACGTTGGGCGATCAACTCCATGGCATAATCAGTATCAGTTGGTCCATCGCGAAACAGGAGTGATACTCTGGAATGCAGACATGAAGGTACTGATACAGCGGAAATAATTGCACCTGCCGTGTTCTATCTGCTCGCGGAAGAGCCGCGATGACGGGTGTAACATGCCAAAATAGCATGCCTCCAAACCAGTAAACCAGTTTAGCGATGTACTGCGCCGGAAGGACAAGTGTGCCAAAACCGACAACGATCAAAAGCTTCCAGGGTAATCAGCGAGGCAGATAACTGGAGGTCACCAGTGACTTACAAGCAAATAGCGGCGAGACACATCTCGGCGACGCCAGGTAAAGATGCTATACACCATTCAGGATGTTGAACACTGGTTTCATCGTCAGACAGACTTTACTTTTTGACCCGCTCGTGAAAATCAGCCAGCTCATTCAGAGCAAACAATACATCACGTTTAAAGTTTTCTTCATCGTCAGTTCCGGCTGAGCGAACAGATGTGACTGCAGAGTCGTTAGGGTCCATTCAGAATTTTATCCGCGTCCTTCGCTACAGGCTTTGCTTTACCTTTTCCCTCCGATTTGTATAGCTTGAAAAGGCGCCACATCTCGATGGGCCCGAGTGTCGTGACGGAAAGTTGCTGTTGAACTGCCTCCCCAAACTTGAGTGCTCGCGCAGTGTCTCGGCGCCGCTCCTGCAGTTCTTTGAGGGTAGGGAAAGCCGATAGACGACGTCGGAGAAGACCAAACACGATCCGGAACACGAGAGCAGGAAGAAGTAGATTATAAAACCACAGCAACCAGAACGTCTTGAGATATGAGCAACGGAGCAGGTCAACCTTCAAATCAAAACCTACTATACAATGTCTCAGACTTCGCTGGTGATCTTTCCACAAAGCCAAATGTGCTAGATCCAGTAAAAACGCTTGATATGGTGGAAATAATGCTAAGTAGAGTCTTTGAATGGTTAGACTCAGGCGTTTGAGGGTGAACGTGGGCGTGACACTTGTAGATGGGGGTAGATGTGGCAAAAGATAGTTCTGTCCAGTTCAGAGGAAGAGAAACATACATCTCCGATATGACTCACATATGCGATACGTTCTGAAAGTGAACGATCAGTGGGACGGCGAGGGAGCGGAGGAGCCGAAGTTCTTCTCCTTGTCGCGGTATCGAGACTATCCACTAAATGGGAATCCGCAGGTTCCGTGCTGGCCGTACCGGTGGAGAGTCTGACTTCTGTAACATACTGAGAGGGGTTTGTGCCAGCGGTGTGTCCGTTTCGAAGTGGAACGCACTGCTGAGAATAAAGATATGAATCGCTCGACCTCTTCTTCATCATATAGCTGTCGCAGTTGAGCTTCAGACAAAGCCTGAGGGTCATTCTCAGGAGACAGAAACGTATCAAGGGGATCTTGTCTGAGCTCAGGCATGGATGGTTGTCAAGGTCTTGTTTTCGCTGCAGCGCAGTGCGCACGCCAATAACACATCATCATTGTGGCGGTGTAGTTTTATCCGATCACGTGACCACCGCGACCGGTTTTGTGTGCTCGTGTTTGTCGTCACCTCTCCAGCGAGAACCACACGCAGTCGTCAACACGCTGCAATTGACTATGGCGAATACTGACCCGAAAGACGGTGGGGTCCATGCCTGGATGGCCTCAGTGCGAGCGTCCATGGCCAATGATCCTTGTCGCCAGTTATTCGAGGATCAGGTCCAGACCCATGCCTTCATCTTTCTCGATGATTATCTCGAACATATTCTTGCCGGCCAAAAGCAAGCGTAAGTTCTGACTCTCTACTGCTCTGGAATTACCACTGAGCTTTCGGTCCGATAGTATGATCGAACTTGTAAAGACACCGGGTCGCAAAAAGAACATTCCTCGTAGGACCAGAGCAGCTACCGCGGCGGCTGCAAATGTGAAAAACGCTACATCGTTTTCACTGGATGTAGGTTTTTTTCCATTCATGTGGACATCCTCTCATAACATCCCTAGGGCAACAACTCTACGAAAGATGTCGTCCCCGTCAATAGCTTTCACAGAGCTCTGCTTGAGGCCAAGGAAAGATCTGCCCAGGATGCACTAGATCCGCGGAAATCTTCAAGTGACTTACCTTCGACGTCAAATGGTTCAGCAGAGCAGATGCATGGACTATCCAACTCTGTTCAGGTTCCCGACATACCTGACATCCCTGTTGTAATCGAGCTGGAGCCACAGGCTGGCGCGATACCACTTCAGCACTATCCTAGAGATCTACCAAGTGAATCCTCAACACCTTTCCCAACTTCTGAACGTGGTACCGCACTTTCTGTCATCGCAGAAGGAGACGAGTCACCCGAACGAAGCCACGCTAACATTCTTTCGTTGTTCACCATTGCTTCTAACCAAGAGGAATCACCTGAGATCATGCCTCGATTTCGCCATGGAGCGGCGGAGTCCCCTGCCGCTGAGAGGAACTTCCCAATCGACTACGAGTCCCAGGAGGATCCTGCAGCAGACGCGCGAGCTTCAGCCCCCTTGTCTGTCAACGCCTGTCATCCCATCCCACTCGGTCCTCCTCGAGAGGTGCAATCCTCGGAAGCTCGAACAGGCAATCGCACAGAGCCGTTACCCTCCCAGGCTGTCATCCACTCTCCGAGCAATCATGAGAGGAACGCGTTCACAGCCCCTCTACCACTTGTCCCTGTATCGAACTCGATCCCGATCCCACATATGATTTCCGTTCCATTAAATGATTCATCGCCGAGGACGCTGGCTCATAAAAGTGGTACCGCAGGATTCCCGATGCTCCCTGCACCATCCCCTTTGCGTAAATCCATGCGTGTTACACAAGAAGCACTAACTGGTTGCGCACTTGCGACCACCGCGCCGGCGCCGGCGCCACTTGGCAAGAGGACTTCTTGGTTGATGAAGGCACGCGAGGCTAAGGCAATGGAAGGAACGAACTCGTTACCCGGTACTTCTGTGACTGCGACTTTCCCCCGGGTATCGACTGCAGTTAAGCGAAAGAGTGGGGAGGTGTTTGGTGCACTCCCACCCGGACCGGACTGGGATAAGGATCAACGCAGGCCCAAGCTTGCCAAGTCTAGTGAGATTGACATCGTGCCACTGATCTCTAAGGAGACCGAGAAGAACAACCAACGCGACTCTCCTCTACAAGGCGAACCAGTTACTCTGTCTTCCATTGCCGCCGCCATGCCGGTGGACCAGTCGGAATTCCATGCAATGAATGTAGATGAACAAACCACTTATCTGAATCCCACAGAGGAAGGCTTTATTGATCTGTTCAAGCGTACCGTTGAAGGACTTGGAGCGCGCGCTGGTAAAAGCATGGGCAAGTCGCTGGGTGGTGCGGCGGTGGTTGCACTTGCCGAGGCACGAGCAGCTGCTGAAGCGAAGGTAGCGGAGCGGAACAAGGTTGACAGCGAGTCTAGCGACTCCGAGGCACTTCGCGATGATGGTCTACCCGACCGAGAACCCCTCGAGACTCAAGCACAATCAGATGAATTTCCCTTTGTTCCCGTTCCTCGAGCTGGAGGGATTGAACGTCAACTTAGTCTCTCAGATCTGGCTCCAGATACTGTACAGCTCCATCAGCCTGAACTCTCAACGAAGACAGCTCGAACAAAGGATGTAGGTACTCGACTCAACAATGACGACGAGAGTATCTCTACTACTCCACCTGATTCGCCTCCATTCAAGGGAAGTGCGGGTTTTGTCAAGCCCGCGGGTCCGGTGTTCAACAAACCACCACCGCCACCCGTATTCATGCCGCCAGCTTCAAAACAATTCTCTATTGTTTCCGGACACCCCAAGGAATTCTCATTCAATATCCATTCAGGCCAACTCACGCTACCAGTCGCTATGTCCCTTGGTATTCCCGCTCGATTCGCCTCCCTCGCCGATGACGTTCCTCCCCTTATTCAAGGAACATCACAAATGTCTGCGCAGTCCTCACAATCCAGTATTTTCTCCGAGCCAGTTTTTGATAAACATGACGGAGTCCCTACGTGGGTCCCCTCCACGCAAGATACTTCGTACACCATTGATTCGCAACCACGCGACGCGGGATCCGCAACGGCTGCTGTCGCTGATGGTGATGATGATGATGATGATGATGATGATGATGATAGTTGGCCACTCGAGGAAAAACTCGCCGCTGCTGAGCCAGGATGGAGACCATTTGACTTCAGCAACGTAGATAAGGAGGATACATGGAGTTCGCTTCCAACCGAAAGTCAAGGACCAACTAGGATTCTTACACCAGGGAAGAATGGTGACGCTGTGCCTCTGCCCAATAACACAGATTTTGAAGTTGAGACAAACGATGAAGAAGTGGAACGAGAGCAAGAGGCTGTTGAGGTTTCGGACACTGAACGCTCCGTCATGGAGGCTAGCGAACTCGACGAGGTCGCTGACACTAGAATAGCCAGTCTCGATCGTATAGAGGTGTGTAGTTTTGAACGTTTCCCGATTGTCTGCTTTACTCGACGATTGACTCGCATAATAGCCAACCGCTAGGGGTACAAGTCAAACTTCAATGACTTCCATTGCTTCTTCATCTCAGTCCCAAGCTGGCTTCTTCAACCAAGCCACCAAACTTGTCAACAGTATGCTTGGCAGCAAGAAGGCTAAACCGGAGCTGAAAAGCTTGCAATTAGCTGCCGCTGCAGCCAAGAGGGTGGGTTCAAGTGACTATTAGATCTGATACTCATCCTCATCCCCTGTCTACAGCAACAAGAGGAAGCGGATAAGAAGATGCAAAGGCTGAAGGACATGGAGGCTAGACGCCAGGGGGCTATCGCAAAGAAAGCGGAGGATGAGAGAACTCGGCAGCTCGAGGAAGAAAAGAAGAGCAAAGAAGAGTTTGAGAAGCGGAAACGTGAAAGAGAAGAAAATACAGACCGGCGACCGCTCAAACATCCTGTTTCCACCAAAAAGGCCGAGGACGATGGCTCTAAGAAACGAAGGCTCGCCCCAGAGACAGAAAAGAAACCGGAGAGCAAGAAACCCCCTTTGAAAGACAAGAAGGATCTCGCACCCTCTACAAAGTTGGGTGCTACACCCGCCACAAAGCTTGCCGCTCAAAAGGGTGCGAAAGCCAGCACCACAGCCCTCGTGTCGTCTGCCGCGTATAATGCCACTCAGAATGCCCTGCCAGCTCCATCAGCTAAGCCGATCATCCCGGAGGCGAAGCCTTTCAAGGTAGTCCCTTCGTCTTTGAAGGGTAAGGCGAAGGCAAAGACTCAGGAGGACGATATGGGTGACAAGCTTCCTTCTACTATGGTCCAGTCCCAGATGGCGGCTCGAGCCAAAGCGCAGATGCAAGCTGCCAAGCTGTCAACACCCGAAGTCCCGAGCGAGTCGATCGAGCTTCCAGAGATTAACAGCGAATACTCTAACTCAGAAGATGAGGACCGGGTTCGGACGTTCGATCCACCAGACTGGGCGCAGTCTCCAGAACTCCGTCAGGCGCTCCAGATGCAGAGTACTGTGAACCCTGATGATATCTTCGGGGGGATCCGACCATTGCGAATGGAAGAAATGTTCCGGACGAGGCACAGCCGGTTCAGAGCGCGGACGAGTTCTGCAAATTGGACCGGGTCAGACAGATTGACTGTTGAAGAGATTCGCGAGTATGAGCGACGAATGGGCTTTCAGCAAACGCGCGCGTCTTGAACGAGCTGACCCGGTAAATTATATGTATACATTTATCACTTTGAGTTTCACGGCTTGGGTAGAGGGAAATCATATATCACGTGACGTGAGATTTATTTGTTCGTGCTTGGCAGGTGGGCATACGGCGAAACAATTCTATCATAGGTTCTATCATCTCTCAAACTCTTCAAGTTGTCCATAAAACGATCGTCGTAGATTCTGGCCTATCCTGACTCTCATTCTCCTTCTTTTCGTCTTTACTTCTCTCGACCATGACCTCCTCCTCCTCCTCGTCCCCGGAAATACAGCCTGCCCCAACTGCAGATCCCCAAGAACGCTTCACTTACAAACATGCAACACACGATGATGTCCTCGAGGATCTATCAAGGTTTTATTTTTCTCCCTTTTGCGTGTTCTCTCTCTTACTTTGGCGTAGCCGGTTTCTTCTGAATCTTCCCGACGAAGAGCTTTCATCGCTGGAGCGGATATGTTTTCAGGTGGAGCAAGCGTAAGCCTCTTGGCAGCCTTTTACCAGACTTTCGCGGCCTTATGCAAATCGATAGCCATTGGTTCTACGAGGACTTCGTTCGAGAACAAAACCCAAAGTTCCCGTCTTTACCGCTCAAGAAGTTCTCCGAGATGTTATTCCATGCCTGCCCGCTATTGCATCAATGGAGTCACGATCATGAACAAGCGTTCAACACCTTCATGCAGTATAAAACTAGGGTCCCTGTTTGCGGTGCAATAATGTTGAATGAGACTTGGGAGAAGGTTTGCCATATCCTTATCGTGTTTCTCATATTCAACTCCTGTCTTGTTCCAGTGCATCCTTGTGAAAGGGTGGAAATCTTCGTCAGGGTGGGGCTTTCCCAAGGGTAAGATAAATGAGCACGAACCTCCTCATGAATGTGCCATTCGCGAGGTAAAGCACTGCTCGTTGCAATAATCCGCTGTCCTTAATATTTCATAGGTATTGGAAGAGACGGGCTACAACTTGGTGGGACAGATTAACCCTGCAGATGTAATAGAGATGTCTATAAAGGAGCAGCTTATCTCCCTGTTCATTGTTCCTGGAATCCCGGAGGATTTTTCGTTCAAAACTCGCACTCGAAAGGAGATCAGTGTATGTGCCAATGGTTTCATCAGTAATCCAACATCTGATCGAATCATCAGCGAATTGAATGGTTCAAGCTGACGGACCTACCCACATGGAAGCGTAATAGGGCTGCTCCGGGCAAGTTCTATTTGATCTCGCCATTCATTGCGTATGTCTTGAATGATTGTCGTCGCGAACCCTTCTCATCACGCACAACAGTGCTTTGAAGGCATTTATCACCGCAAGAAAACCTAGAGCTTTTGAATCAAGGAACCGCAAATCTGTTTCCTACATATCGGGTGACAGAGGCGCACAAGAATCAAGCTCATCTTCAGCTGACACTGGTGAACCACAAACACCTTCACCACAATACAGCGAGGCCATTCCGGTCACTAATGACCACATAATAACGAGACATGAGTCAGACGAGGAGAAGGGTGTCCTCGTCGAACCTCTGGATCCACACTTTGCTCGGCTTTTAAACTCTCTCTCCATCTCAGCTTCCAAGAATGGTAATCCGAAGCCACCACATGCTTTGAACAGAACTGCTCCATTACCAAAATCTATCTCGCCATCCAATCGTTTGCAGACTCCGGACTGGTCCTCCCGTGTCCCCACTTTCAGCGAAACGCTGGTCAAACCTCCAGCCCTTTCCAAGGCTAAACATATTTCAGCTCAGGATTCTCACAATTGCCAAAAGCATTCCGACCCCATGCTTTCCAATGAATTCGAGGTGGCTTCCCGGGCGGATGGTAGCTCAAGTGATATATCACCTGTCGTCGTTGCAAGTTCCACTACAGCATCATCCTCTAATGTAACCACAACGCGGAAGCCATTCATGTCTTCTCGTCGTAGTTCCAGCATTGCCGACATTTCCCCATACCTTTCCCGACCAGCTGAAGTGCCTGCGTCAGGGAAAAGGCTGAAACAATTGGCGCTTCTGGAGTCCCTGGCGGATGAATCATCCAAAATGACACCCACACACATTAGCCGGGAATTACCACCCACTCATGATCTCGATTGCCGCCCTCTCGGCTATCCCGGTCCCTCTACCTCCGTGCTCCCGCCGACATCTTGCGCTACTCAAGTCAACTTTGGAACTTCACATGAGTTGGGCACGTCGATGCCTTCTCTACAGCCAGTTCGAGGCGCGAATTTTCCTCCGTTACACGCTTCCCATGAACACCCTATATTAGGGGACCCGTTCCAAGTTAGACCCCGCTCTAGCCAGCTCCGCCATTCTACCTCTACCTATCTGGGTGGTGTGTCCCCACACGGCGTGAGGAATCAGAACCAAGCACTGTCTCTCTTAGGCGGTCCAGCCCACGTTCTGCCTCCAGCGAACCTTCCGGCAAGACTTCTACCCACACCTTTTCCTCATACTTTTGTTCCAAGCTATTCAACTACCTTGCATTCATCAGCTCAGTCAAACAGTGTTCACTCTATTTATCCCTATGCTAGCACATCGGAGCACGCCGTATCCAGCGCACCTACTCACTCATTCCGTGCTCTTCGCGATCCGCATCCTGTGCCTGCAGCACCTGCTTTATCCCCGCAATCTCGACCGACCCTCCCGTCGAGTAGCGTTCAGTTACTCTCCATACTCAATGGGGATCGTGTCAGTGGGGCGCATGCATCTGTTTCACGTACAGGACCCCCCTCCACCAGCATTTCAGTTCACGCCACCTAGACCAATTCGCCGATACAACTGTTGATGCATATATTTGCATTACTCCTGCCCATGAAATGTGGCAGTCCTATCCGCTTCAGCTGTCTACCTCTCCTGACTCCCGCCGCCGTCGTAACGTTGATTCTTGTATCTTTTTCCTCGGTACCATCTTTCGAGGGTCCTAAACTATGCTCTGGTTGGTTAAACAATGGGTCGACTGAGTATTCGAACTTTGCCTGTCTCATCGTTGTTTCAGTATCATAATTTTATTTTACTTCTCTCGCCTCTCATTCGCTCTCATTCGTCTTTCCTATTCAACACCCGAATCTACAGTACTAGTATCAGTGTCACGTTCTATCAAAGCTGTCGCAATACCCACCGTGTAGTTTTGTAGCCCTTCTAACACACTCATTCTCCTGCTCGCCTTTTCCGTCGTGTGGCTGAGTGAGGGCTGGCACAGCCACATGTCGCACGGTCACGACCGATGAAGATGGGTGGCGGCTCTGGCTGTCGCTTTTTTATGGATTTGTACCTCGGGTTCTCTCGTTGCGTTAGCTAGCAAGATGTTGAATGGCAGCGGCGTCAAGATTTTTACCGGTACGTTAGCTATATCTATGGACGCAGAGGTGGTAACAATAGCGCATGACGAACAGGCACCAGCCATCCAGAGTTGGCAGAAATCATCGCTCGGCGGTATGGACTCGGGCAAAAGCGGTCTACACATCCTGAATGAATTCTAGCCTCGGTCTATCTCTTTCAAAAGCCGAAGTGACCAAGAGCGGAATTGGCGAGACCAATGTCCGGATCGCTGAGAGCGTACGGGAGAACGACGTGTACATCATCAACACGGGGTGCGGGGCGGTGAATACGGCGCTAATGGAACTCTGCATTATGATACATGCCTGCAAGATAGCGAGCGCAAGACGGATCACAGCGGTGCTGCCATTATTTCCGTATGCCAGGCAGGACAAAAAAGACAAGAGTCGGGCGCCGATTTCGGCGAAACTTGTTGCCAACATGATACAGAAGTCGGGTTGTGACCACGTCATCGTGAGCATGATTCCTGCGGTTGCGCCGATGGGGTGTGATGACAGGTTGGTGATAGACCATGGACCTACACGCGTCACAAATTCAGGGCTTCTTTGATGTGCCAGTAGACAAGTGAGTGGGATGAGCCGTGGAGCAATAATCGGACGCTGATCATGTGCTTGGTTACATGCACGACAGCGTGAGTGCTGCGATCTGGGCAATGCTGTTTGATTGGCTGATGTACTGGTGAGATAGCTTTATGCGGAGCCTTCGTCGATTCTGTATATCCGGACGCACTTTGATCTGAGCCAAATTGTGATTGTGTCGCCGGACGCCGGGGGTGCGAAGAGGTGAGGAGAGACGACGCAGAGGAGCGTATGCTGACACGAGGTACAACAGGGCGACATCTATCGCTGATCGACTTGGGGTGGACTTTGCACTATTCCACAAGGAGCGGAAGAAGGCCAACTCAGTTTCGCGGATGGTGCTGGTGGGACACGTGAAGGACAAAGTTGCGATCCTTGTTGACGACATGGCGGACACGTGCGGGACGCTGTGCTTGGCGGCACGACACCTGGCGGAGGGGGGCGCGTCAAAGGTGTACGCGATCGTGACACATGGGATCCTGAGCGGGGACGCGCTGGCGAACGTGGATGGGAGCGCGCTGGAGAAGCTGATTGTGACGAACACACTTCCGCAGGGAGAGAACCAGACACGGTGCAGCAAGATTGAGGTTATCGACATTGGGCCGGTGCTCGGGGAGGTGATCAGACGAAGCCATTACGGGGAGAGCGTGTCCAAGCTGTTCCACGAAGTGCCGTACTAGCGTCGAGTGCTTAGTAATAGAATGCAGTTGAATCACGTCTTGGTGTGAGTCCAACCAAGTCGTCCTTTATGTCTTCCTAGTACATCCCCTCCTCAAGGCAATGCTCCGGTATCATGCTCACATCCTCCAACAATGTCATACAGAGCACCCCCAACCCAAAGAACTCCCCAAAGGACACCGTACACGTCCTCGGCATCCCCGCCGTATCAATCCAGAATGGCAAACTACAAGTCGGCGATGCTCGCTCGAGTGCGTCTCCACCTTCTCCTCCCCGAGCTCACCCAACCTTCCCCCACAGGCTCACACCGCTCTTACACCCCCATCAAAACCCTCGGCGACGGCTCCTTTGGCACCGTCCTCCTCTGCGATTGGCATGGCACCCTCCCCCCCAATACTCCTTTCTCCCCCATGCAATGCGGCGGCGGCGCCCGTCCAGAGTGGACTGGAAAGCGTTTGGTCGCCGTAAAGAGGATGAAAAAGAAGTGGGAGGGCGGCTGGGACGAGTGCAAGAGGCTCAAGGAGCTCGAGGTTTGTTTTCCCTCCTCTTGCTCCATCACCCCTCACCATTCCATCCTCAGTCTCTCCGCGCAATTCCGTTCCACCCTTGCATCATACCCCTCTACGATTTCTTTCTCCTCCCAGATACCAAGGAGCTTTACTTTGTTTTCGAGAGCATGGAGGGCAATCTATATCACCTCATCAAGGCTCGAAAAGGCCGTCCTCTCGCGGGTGGCCTCGTGGCCTCCATTTTCCGACAAATCGTCTCGGGTCTCCACCACATACACGCTTCTGGTTATTTTCACAGGGACATGAAGCCAGAGAATGTTCTCGTCACCACCACCGGTCTCTTTGAATATCGCTCCTTATCCCCTGTCGCACCCCCAACCACGCCTACAGAGAAGGATGTCGTAGCCATCATCAAACTCGCTGATTTTGGTCTCGCACGAGAGACTGTAAGCTCTCCTCCTTATACCGAGTACGTTTCAACCAGGTGGTATCGCGCACCAGAGGTCTTGCTCCTGAGTAGGGATTATTCTAATCCTGTCGACATGTGGGCGCTCGGCACGATTATGGCTGAATTAATTAACCTCCGTCCACTCTTTCCGGGCTCTGGTCAAATCGACCAAATACACAGAATTTGCGAGGTCCTTGGCGATCCAACCGATTATGGCTCGGATGCTAGGGGCCGTTCCTTTGGAGGTGGCAAGTGGAGCAAGGGCCTCAAGATGGCAAAGCAGTTCAACTTTGTCTTTCCCAAGGTGATGTGTATTTTTTTTCATCCTTGCCCAACCGTGTACTCATCCTTTGTCGTCAGTGTCAACCACAAGACATCTTCTCTTATTTCGACCGCAATATTCCTCGGAAGCTTGTCGAGTGCATATCAGACTTGCTCAAGTATGATCCAGATGCGCGACTAACCAGTCGGCAATGCCTGGAGCATCCATACCTCATCGAAGCACTACCTCAAAACATGCCTCCCATGCCCCCTGCGTTGCATGTACAAACCTTACCCACAACCCCATCAAAGTTGCATACGAACGGCGCGTCGTTTATCACACCTTCTGCATCCCCTCGCAGTGTGCCTCCTTCGCATTCCCACAATTCCCTTCCAAGGTCCCCCTACCATCCTGCCTCAAGTCTCCACCCATCTCACATTCCAGACGCCGCTTCTTCCCATCGCACTGCCTTCGTGCCTTCTATCATTACTTCGACCACACATACGCCTTCTTCTCACAAAACAACAGAATGCGCCAACGACCTTCGCATATACACTCACCCTCCGCTTCCGTCAGACATCGTCGAGGAAGTCCGCACATATGTATCTTCTACGTGGCCTTCAAATCATGCTCGGTCGGACTCGGACCAGATGGATGTGTCTTCTCCACTGGTTGAAATCCCAGAAGACAATCATGCGATGGACACTCAGACATGTACGATCCCGCCCCCGATAGCTGGACATATCCCTGTACAAGACGTCAACCACACGTCCGTCAGCAAGCTTGGCAGATTCGGATCCACCCTCGGGTTTGGCAAGAAGAACTCAAGATGGGGTCTCGGCGTGTTTAGTCATGGAGAGAAGCCACATCAACAATCCTTACCCCCCGTGGATGAGGTTCCAGGATCGAGTTCAACTCCCTCTCTCAAGCGTACACAGTCTACAAACTCTGATAGTCTTTCCGTCACAGACGTTCCACCAGCCCACACTCGCAAGGATGCGAAAGCTATCAAGAGGGAGGCCGAACGGTTACAACTCGAAGCCGAGAAGCAGCGTCGCGCGCTCGCGGAGCGATTACACAGGGAGCAAGCTCGTGCTGTCATGCAGAAGCGTAGTCAGATGCTCATGCAAACTACTGCAAGAAACGAGTTGGAGTGGAAGTGGACACACTCGGGTAGTCTGCTGAACGTCAACCAACGTCCAAATTACGATGATTTGGACAAGGGAAAGCTTTCAGCGTCAGGCCCAATACGGCAAAACCAGAGCAGTGGCAAGGTGTCCTCGCCTACGTTGAATGCTGCCTCTGGGCGGTATCTCAAACCCCCAGATACGAACCTGCCTTCGAGCGATCGTTGGTTACCTAGAGACGAACGCTTGAGCAAGGTTCGTCGTAGAGACTTCGATGACGATCATTCCATGTCATCGTCGGATGTCCACAGCACAGGGAGGATGTCAGCTATGTCGTCCGCAACAGTGGATAGTGATCCAGGCCCTGCACGCGTTCGACGACCGACTATCTATGGTATTAACCGAATGGCATCTGCGTCATCGTTGAGGACGGGCAGAACGTCGTATGATGACTTTCCCACCTCCGCACGGTCATCAAACTCGATATCCCTAGATCACCAATTCAACGAGTTCAATATCCGGGCATCTGTCGATACCACCTCTTCGGTCTCGGGGACCTCTTCCCCTCCGCCAATCAACCTTTTGTCACTCTCCCCCTCACCCAATTCATGGATGCACTCCCATAATTCTCACGAATCCACCAGTCCTTATGTGGTCCCTCCTCTTATCCGATATCCCTCTTCCTCCCACAAATCGTACGAGTGCAATGGTCAATTATATGGTCACCCGCCAAGTGATCTGATAGACCCGAATTCCGCAATAAATCCGATATTTAAAGTGGTATGTAAACGTACCTTCTTGTAATTCTTGCCTGACGGTTATCATTCCACTCAGACGCCACTGCCAACGTCCCCGAGCGACCATCTCTCATCACCACATTCTCTCCCACCTTTTTCGCACCTCGAAGCCGTGGCAGAAGGGGAGTATCCTCCACTCTCCCCAATGTCTTTCCATTCACCGGAGGATGAATGATATCTTCCCTCACCTTCATTTGAACCTTTATCGTCCGCAACTTTGTCAGGAACCTTCATTTTTACCCCATATACACGCGTTCATTGCTACAATTTCCGTACTGCTCTGCACCTTCCACCTGGATTCTATCATCCCCGCACCCCGAACCCATCCCTAAATCCACCTCTGACCTCCGGGCGAGCCATGGGCGTTATAAGGCATCACCCTCTCCATGACGCGTTGTAGAGCCTTTTTGGCCTTAGTTCGCCCCTACTTATTATACTTACTGGCACCTTAGTAGCATACTTACTCTGATTGGGCGTTGTAGACCGCTGAGTTGTACCCTTTTACCCAATTGCAATAAACGTACTACACAGTCGACACTGATTTCCGCTTTGTGGTAATAGTAATTTATTTCTGTTGTATATCTCCACACAAAACCGCTTGTCTAACCATGATGTTCAATGTTCGTGTCCATGCGGGGCTTGTTCGAACCGGAGGCCACTGACGAGTTGGTGTAAGGCCCAGACCATATAGGAAACAAGTGTTTGATAACATACCAGTAACTAGAAAGTGAGTCTGAAATTAACATGGCGTGAGATGGAGAAAGAGCAATGAAATACACACCCGCAGGGTCGAGGACCGGGTTGATCCTTGAATCATGTTAGCAAAACGGCACACCACAAAGGAAGTGAACCAGTGCGAACTAGGTTAATGAAGATTTTGGGATGACCGAGAGGACCTCCTCCTGACCAACCTGTGAGTCCTCTGGCGGAAAGCACACACGCCCTGCATTACTCACCACCGTCACAGACAGCCTTTCGGCCGTGAACAACCTTGATCGGTTCGTTGGCAACCAGTTCCATGGCGCTAAGTGGGTTGGGTTGGAGCTCCATAAATGTCTGTTCGAAGCGAGGGCCTGAACGAGACACGGGCCGGGGCTGCTGAGTCGTCGACCACGTCGTTGGGTAATTGGGTGACTGCGGCGCGACGCTCGACCCGGAGGCAGGAGCTGGCGGGGAAGGTACACTTGCAGCAGTCGAAGACGCCCTTCCTAATGTTCTCAACGGAGAAAAACCTGTGACGAGCCGCCGGCTGAGCATGTTGGTAGACGGTTGTGGTCGATGGGAAAGATGTAGGTAAATTTCGACTCGAAATGGAAATTTCGGATTTCGAGTCTTGTGAATACAAGTACATGCGTGATACGTGCCTCTAGTCCATTTCCTCAATTTCAATGTCGTCCGAGCCATCCAACTCGACCCCTTCTGTCTCTACGTTTCCATCGTGGTTGGGAATGACAACTATTGTGTTCCGTGGACCATCAAACCTAATTCTGGCGGTCTCACCATCGCGAATACGATCAGACAGTAACATGATGGATAATGGGTTCAGCACTTCGCTTTGAATCGCGCGATTCAGTGGACGAGCTCCGTAGGTGGGTGAATAACCAATAGACACAAGGTATTGCTTCGACTCGGCATCAACGTCCAGAACAACATGTCGGTCCGCAAGCCTGTCTTGAATTTCCTTCAACCGGAGGTCCACGATCTTGAGTATGTTGTTCCTTGACAGCATACGCTGTCAAAGTCCAAATAGATACATATTCAGTAGTCATGCAGTGAGGTATGGTGCAAAACTAAAACTTACATATATGATGATTTCGTCGATGCGGTTGATGAATTCAGGGGGGAAATGTGCTTGAACTGCACCCATGACCAGTTGTCTCGTGTGTGCGCTGATTGGACCTTCACCCATATCACCGAGGAAAGCAGCACCAAGGTTCGAGGTCATGATGATGACAGTGTTGCGAAAGTCAACGACGCGGCCTTGGCCGTCTGTAAGGCGACCATCGTCGAGGACTTGTAGGAAAAGGGTCACAAATTCGTGAGATGCCTTTTCGACTTCGTCGATGAGGATAATGCAATATGGCTTGCGCCGAACGTATTCGGTGAGTTGACCACCCGATTCGTGGCCAACATATCCTGGAGGTGCACCAATGAGACGTGCAATTGCATGCTTCTCAGAGTATTCAGATCCATCAATTCGAATCATGGCATCTGGAGAGTCGAACAGCAATGACGCAAGCTAATCAAATCATGCGTTGATTCCCCACCGATAACCCATGTGGACATGAGCTTACTGTTTTACTTAACAGCGTTTTGCCAGTTCCGGATGGGCCGGTCATGAGGAAGCTAGCAATAGGTCGTTCGGCATTCGTGAGCCCACTACGAGATAACCTGATCGCGTTCGCTACAGCTTTCACAGCTTCAGGTTGGCCAACCACTGAATCTGCAAGAATTTTCTCCATGTGAAGCAACTTTTCCTTCTCTGTTGACAGGAGTTTCGTCACCGGAATGGATGTCCATCGACCAACGATCTCGGCTATATGGTCCGAGGTAACAGTGTCGGTACCAACATACCCACTGGCTTCTTCTTCCTGCATTTTTTGAGCTTGAAGCTGTTCAAGTCGGCTCTGTAATTCAGGAAGAGCATAGTAGCGAAGGTCTGAAGCGGTGTGAAGGTCACGTCTACACAAGTGCATTAGGTGCCACTGATCAACGGAAAAGTTTCAAAAAAAAAATTGCTTGCCTTCTTTCGGCATCGTCAGCTTTTGCCTTGAGCTCATCAATCCTCTTGCGAACATCACTGATCTCGTCGCCCCGATTCTTCTCGGCTTCATAGGCAGCCTTTAGTGGTTGAAGTTCATCATCAATCTCTGCCATTGCCTTGTAGGCAGCAGCAAGGCGATCCTTGCTTGCTCGGTCCTTCTCTCTCTCCAAAGCATGGATTTCTACCTCGAGTTGTAGCCTATGATGCTGCAGCTTATCGATGGCTTCCGGGGCTGTTTCTCGAGCCACTCGCACACTGATAGACAAATAGAAGTACTTGTAGGAACACGAGTAAGATACTAGTAGGGCTCACCTAGCACAAGCTTCATCAACAAGATCTATCGCAGCATCGGGTAATCTTCTTGATGTCAGGTAGCGACGAGCAAGGGTTGCCGCAGATATCAAAGCCCCGTCGAGTATTCTGACACCATGATGTACCTCATATTTCTCTCGTATCCCTCGCAGTATGCTGATAGTCTCTGGAACCGAGGGTTCATTTACAAGCACCTGGGCGAACCTTCGCTCCAGTGCTGCATCGGTTTCAATATACTTCTTGTATTCTGAAAGTGTTGTAGCACCGATGCAATGGAGTTTTCCCCTTGCAAGAAGAGGCTTGAAGAGGTTAGCAGCATCCATGCCACCACCTTCGGCACCCCTCCCAGCCATGATGAGATGTAACTCGTCGATGAAAAGCATAATGGGGGTTCCGTCATCAGAGGCCTTTTCAACCTCATGGAGAACACTCTTCACTCGTTCTTCATATTCACCTTTGTACTTGGCTCCAGCCATGAGAGCACCCATGTCTAGAGAGAAGAGCCGTCCAATGAGGGATGCAGGAACATCTCGGTTGACAATGCGCTGAGCGAGACCTTCGGCAATGGAGGTTTTACCAACACCAGGCTCACCGATAAGCACAGGATTGTTCTTCGTTCTATGGGGATAATTAACGGGTGTTGCAATGATGCAACTAAGAAACGATACCTTCTACACAAAATTCGAATGATTCTCCTTATTTCGTCATCCCTCCCGATGACGGGATCGATCTTTCCTTCTTGAGCCAGCGCAGTCAGGTCAATTGCATACTTTTGGAGCGCATCAAAGCCTTCCTCGGCACTTCTGCTCTCAATGTGCCTGTCACCTCGAACTTGTTGAATGGCAGTTCTAAGAACCGGTTCAGTAAGCCCAGCTTCCTTGATGACAGATGCGATGGAGGGGTCCTTTATGAGGGCAAGGAGAAGGTGGTCTTGAGCAAGATATGAATCGTGCATATTTTTCTGCTGTTCTTGTGCCTCACGCAAGACCTTGAAAGCAGCAGAGCTGAGTGTGATTTCATCGGGAGCTGGTGACTGAGAGGGAAGTCGGACGATGAGTTTCTGCAGACCTCGGCTGATAGGTGTCTAATACAAGTTATTGGGTGCATAAGAATTGGACGGTGTTTAGGTTACTCACCGGATCACCGCCAGCTCTCTGGATTACGGACGCAAAGAGGGGTCGAGAGGAAGCTCTTGATACTGGTAGAGCAGATCCGGGAACTTGACCTTCGTTGAGGAGAACAAAGGCAAGATGTGCTGGATGAACTGGAAGAGTGTCAAACGCCGTGATTTGAATCTGAAATCAGTGACCTTGTGCATTTGAATAATTTCTGGCAAGCTCGATAGCAGCAGTTATCGACTGCCTCGTCTTGTCTGTGAGATTATCGAGGTTCATGGTTGAAACGTTGATGACCAGAGAGGGTACTATAGCTAGGTTGTCCGAAACCCTCGCGGAGTCACAGTCACATCCCCAGATGAAGTTCAACACTACCTGGCCGGCGGATGCGATCGAGTTTTGCCCTCATGATGGCCTGCAAGACATCTTTGTCTGTGGAACATATAACCTAGAGTCCACCCAGACCAAGAATACAGTCGACAACGACACTGATGATGCGCCGACAGCACCAAAAATCATTCAGAATCGAAGGGGCAAATGCTTGGTTTTTCGACTATCATCTGCCGAAGGGAACGCCCCGTGAGTTCAGATTCTATCCTCCACCGAGGTCACCTTACAGTTTATACCAGGTCGCAACTCCAAGAAATCGATTTGCCAGCGGTTCTTGATCTGAAATGGTGACTACGACTTTTACGAAGCGGACTGTATCACTCACGTCATCACTGGCAGGTGTCATAGATCATCTACAAGTACTCCGGTCCTGGGCATTGCTGATTCTGAAGCGAACATATCTTTGCACGAATGGCTGGCTCATGAGGTGTCTATCACCCACTCATCCCATCCTGCTAGAAATTTTGTGATGATGGTCCTCGGTCAGAATAGGTTAGCCCCACTCCAGCGACTATCCTGTGCGCCGGACGATATCCTATGTCTCTCCATCGACTGGTCAAACCGTCGATGTCCAACAAAGTGCGGGCGAGCCTTTCCCACCGAAATCGTCGACGGGTGACGGATGTTATTGCAGCGGCCTTGGCAATCTGGTTGTGTCACTATCAGATGGGACATTGTCGCTCCTCAGGCCATGTTCCCAAGGAGAGCTCATCATCGTTGACAAGTGGTATGCCCATGACCACGAGCCGTGGATCGCGGCATGGAATTATTGGGATAATTCCGTAATTTACTCGGGTAACAACTTTACTTCACACAATCGCTTATCATGACCTCTCATTCTTTGGATCAGGTGGGGACGATCTCCAAATGAAAGGCTGGGACGAGCGACAAGGTTTTGATCGGCCCTTCTTCATCAATAAACGGTATGGAAAGATGCAGTAACTGGCATATTCAGAAAGCTGAGCAGAGTAATTATGCAGGTTTGATGCGGGGGTGACTACAATCCAAAGCCACCCACATATAGAGCATTTAATCGCTGTTGGAAGGTAGGTCGCGCTCGACGGAGTTTGGGGCAAGATTGACGCTGGTGTAGTTATGACAACAAAGTTCGGCTTTTTGACACACGCAACCCCCTGAAACCTCTAACAGATGTGGACGTCGGAGGTGGAGCCTGGCGGGTTAAGTGGCATCCATCCGCCGAACGCCAGAACGACCTCCTTGTCGCGTGCATGCACGATGGTCTCAAGGTTGTCCACTTTCACCCTCAGAGTAATGGGTCGAAAGAAAGCTCGCATGCGGATGACAATGGTTACGAGATAACGAAAAGATTTGACCAACACGAATCTCTCGCTTACGGGGTTGATTGGTCCTTTCAGCATCATAAGGGCGGAGGAGACACCTTGATTGCAAGTTGTTCGTTCTATGACTGTGCGCTACATCTCTGGAGTGGGTAATCAGAGACTGAATTTGTCTGGTCACATTCACTACTATGCCTGCGGGTAATGAGTACTGAGTGTTGGTTATAGCCAGCGGGAATCAATCCTCGTGGCAACCGGAATCAGCGAGTGCAGGAATGGATGAATCCACAGGCGTTGGAGGGCATGTAGCGATTTCTCTTTTGCGCCTCTTCCAGAAGCCAGCATTGGGTCCTTTCATGACAAAAGCCAACGTCCATCTGGACAGACCTCTTAATGACTCCGGCTGGTGGACAGAGAACGTCAACAGCGATGCCAAAGATAAGATGAATGTTAGGCTACATCATTGTGGTTTCAGAAGTGAAGCATCGAGTCATGCGTGAACGCACCATTCCGCAAACTGGACCACTGGGTGCCCACTGCGCAACCATTTTTCCGATGTTGAAGCTCTTAGAGCTTTGGGCAGAACGTAAAGCGCCATCTCCCCTCTCCTCCTTGCATTCTCGATCCAGATGCTGGCCCCACATACAAGCGAACCAGCGAGAGCACAACCGTAAGGGCCGTCCCATACGTCGTGCGAGATCTTGGGGAAGAGCCGAGCCAGTACGAGGGTGCGGGTAAAGCAGACTGCGAACCAGCACGAGGAGAGGAACGTTGAAAGGAAGGTCGCACTTCGAATAGCTGATAGGAGTGCGGGTAAAGCACGATGGGGACGCATGATTGAGCTGGGTTTGGTAAGGAGGATTGGAAGGAAATGAACCTGAAACAGTTGAGTTACGAAGTCATACAAATGTGCACGCGGCGCAGACTTACAGGAAGATAGATGACAAGTGCTTCAACGAAGGCATATACGGCTCTGAGAGCAGCATTGGAAACGCAACTATTGTGAAGCCCGAACCTTGCACCGATGCCGCCATGCAGAAGCTCGCAGGGCAATCCCCCAACACCGATTCGTCCATTAACTCCTAGCTGTTTCCACGCCTCGTTGGCCAAATTGCCCCCGTACGCAGGCAGGACGGTGGGGTCACCCCATGATGGGGGACGTCCGAGTTCCTCGACCAAGGGGCCAAGGATGTTGGGTTTGGGGGATGAACCATGAATATATGACCACGTGCCTTCCCGGAGCGCGCGGATGACCTCCAACAATCCCTTGTCGATATTAGCAAGAGAGTTGATCCTGTCGCAAGGAGGAATATGATGTCGTTGCGGCGGAATAGATCACAGAATCATACCATTTCACATAGGAAGGAGGCAATCTGGACCCATGTATCGAGTCAGACGGGCCACGAGCCGAGCGAAAGCGACACACCTCTGAGGTTGATAGAAGAAACACCACATGATCCTTTGGTGGAAGAGTAAACGTCCCAAACACCGCGGACACAGTAAGATGCACCGTCACGAACCTTGCAGAACTGGCCCAGAAAACAAGCACATCTAAATGCGTCGCAATCTTCTTTTGCCACTGCTTGGCGAGATCTTTGCACTGCATGTCAAGCAATCTGGTATCCGGCGGTGTGGAGGGTAGCCCGGAGGGTCGTGACGCTACACCATCGCGTGGAAGGGCTCGTGCAGCAGTCTCTCGTGCCTTTCGAAGAAGAAACGCCTGTACCAGCGCGTCGAGTGCGCGAACGAGGAAGAGTAGGCTGAGGTCCAAGGTGGGGGACGCCGTTCCAAGCCGTCGATGCCTCCTCCATCGCAGGAGAGTGACTGCAAGCGTCGAGGTGATTACGTTTGCCAGAAATGCTCTCTGGCATAACGTTAATTTGGAGTTGATGTAGTGTACCCAGGCCGGGGGGTGGGCATATCGACGCTCCGGGAAGTCCCAGAGTCGTTGCAGGGCTGCTCCGCCCCCAACAGCGGCTGTAATCGCCGAGGCGAAACCAGTTGGCCGCAACTCCCTCGAGAGCGTGCGCCAAAACACCCTTGTACGCGCCCTGAGGCTCTTTGGATGCACCGCAGGTGCAAAAATGATTGGTAGCAGTACAGGACCGAGAGAGAGAGAGAGGCAGAGCGAATATGTACGCAGTGCGATCTGCACAGGATGATCGGGGACATCAGAGATGCTTTCAATGACTGTAGTCAATCTCGCTTTCCATGGTAGGGCTGGCGAGGATGAGGATGCGGATGTCATTGGTTACACAAACTACTGGAGCGGGCAAGATACATACTCCGTGTGATTACAGGACCCGAAAAGAAGATAAATATATAATCCCTGTGCTAGGCTTTATTCAAGCTGTCGGCATAACTCCAGAAATCAACGTCAACCGCCGAAAAAGCACGTCCGAGACAATTTTCGAGGTCGTGTGCAAGCCCGGCCTGTCTCACGAGATCGACGAATTGTGCGCGTGAGTCCGGAAATACAAAGGAGTGGAGAATAGCCTCTCCCTGGGTCACGTGGTAGTTCTAGTCAGTCTGCAAGGATAAAGGGAGCACACGTACATGATTCCTAAGGATGGTGATCAGATGCACGAGCGGAGGGCGGGTCCCTTCAGGAACAACATTCGAGAGACGTTTTTCAAGAGCTTCTTGCGAGGATAGAGACGGAGCGTCGGACAGCTTGCCCTTTGCCTTGAAGTCAGATGCGTGTGTTTGTGCCCAAGGCCCGAGCCAAACTCGCCAGAATTCGAGTTTGCGCCCGTCACGTCCGAGCTGCTTGAGCAAGCGGTGAACGTACTGCCAGTCTTGTTCGCCTCCATCCCACAAGTGGGGTTCGTGGTGGTCCAACTCGAGCAAGGAGGGATTTGAAGCAGGGCAGACGAGAGAGGGCGAGGAAGGAATAGTAGTACGAATGCCATTGCAAGGGGGGTTGTGTCCATGGGTATGATTTGCGGGGCGCATCATGAGCCTGATCCAGCGCCTGCGTCTGACCCATGCGCCGGCGCCGAGGTTTCCGATTTGGGAGTGCCAGTGTTTATCACGGAAGTGCCAGTTGTATTCAAAACCGTCGTGCTGTACCTCGCCGAGATCTGTTCGCATGTCGATCATCCAGGCGGTGGAGACCCAGCGCCAGGTGCCGTCCGGGAGAGGGAAGTTGTCGAGGGAGAAGTTTGAGTGGGGTGCACGGGTGTTGTAAGTGTGGGGCAATGTGAATGGCTGTGGATCGGAAGGGAGGAGGGAGAGGGGAGAATAAAATGGAGTGGAGAAGAGGGTGATTCTAAGGGGTGGTCAGGGAGGACGAGGTAAAGGACGGGAATGACGGACCCCCTCTGGTTTTCGTACAAGATGGCCCAGCGGTATACGTCCTTGTCGTGTAGGGAGTGAGGGAGATGGGCATCGTCGATGAGTATGTCGTCAGCGGGATGGTCGGTGGAGGAAAGGGGGAGGGAAACAGGTTTTGAGGGACGTGATGGATGAGAGGGGAAGCGAAGAAAGGAGCGTTTTTGGAGGAGACGACGACGTGCAGGATCTGCGGCGGTGGGGTCGTCCGCGCGCATGTGTTGAGGGAGGGCCATGGGGGAAATAAAAGAGGCAAAGGGAGTGTGCGACTCCTGGCATGAACATGTTGACCCAGCTCGGCAAACTTGGCGCAAGGCGACTGGCACAGCGACGGGGATACACGCTGGGAGGGAGGAGATGCCCGTCGTGCGGGGCAGGTCTGCCCACTGCGCTGCCAGTGTGTCCGTCGTGCAGGTACATTGGGAGGGTGCACGACTCAATCACACATCACGAGCTGCTCGGGCTGCCATACGGGCCAAACCCGTTCGTGGTCGACAAGGGTGATCTGAAACGGAGGTTTATCGAGGCACAACGACTGTGTCATCCAGACGCGTGGGCGACGAGGAGCGAGGTAAAGTATACTAGACTAGCGTGGCAACGTAAACTGAACAGGTACTAAGGGAGACCAGGATGCGGCGCTGGCAGTGTCGAACGCGGTGAACACGGCATACAAGACACTGCTGTCACCGATGGAGCGTATTGCGTATGTGCTGCGACGGAACGGGAAGGAGGTGGGGGAGGGTGAGCAGATGGACGACATGGGGCTGATGGTGGAGGTGATGGAGGTGAGGGAGGCGATTGAGGGGAGCAAAGGGGAGGGTCTCGTGAGGCTGAAGGAGGTCAACGACGGCAAGTATGTTGAGTGTGGTATCTGTGCGGTGCTGAGCGATATGCAGACAAGATGCGGGGTACGCTTGGGAGGATCGAGGAGGCGGTAAGAGTTGGGGACTGGACGGGAGCGAGGAGGAGCGCGGTCCAGCTGAAATACTTGCTCGGTATCGACGACGCGATCCAGCAGCGCGCGGAGAATGCCGGCTAATAAAATACATTGCTCGTCGTTACTACTTTTTAGTGTCATTGTCAATGCGTCGGTGGTTGATACAGATGACAATGTCCAAGCGGCCGTTCACAACGCCAGCCCATCTTTCTCGTCCAGGCAAGCTACAAAAGATCTCCAGACCACCTCTCCTCAACGGTCCCCTCCACGACGCCCTCTACATCGAAAACACCTACCACCAGCACACCCGACCCCCGCTCAAGTCTGCTCTCCGCGACAACCCAAAGTCCCCCGTCGCCAACTTTGCCGCCCTCTTCTCCCTCCCGCTCAACTACCAATACACAGACCTCTTTGACTCTGCTACCCATCGTCCCCTCGTCCGGTCCGTCCTCTCTTTTCTCTTCTCTCCCCGCTCACCCCCCACAGCTGCTCCCTCCTCCTCGATACCGACCCAAAAATCATCGCTATAGGCGACCATGCCGACAGAAAGACCGCACAGCGTCTATGTGCTCTCTCCGCCCTCTTCCAGCTCCACCACCGCGGTCTGGTTTGTACCCTCCATCCTCCCCCCCCACACTCCAACTGACCCGTGTCCAGCTCGACAAGCCACCCAAGTCTGCCCCCTCCCCCCTCCCCCTCTCCGATGGCTCCCTGGTCTCCTACGAGCGCGCACGCAGCTTCATGGACTACTACTGTCGTCTCTATGACTTCCCAAAACCTGACGTCGACTATCAACAAGTCAGCCACTCCGGTTCTACCTGGCAAGCCGTCATGTCCGTCGACGGTCGTCGCATCGGTGTCGGCACCGCTTCCACAAAAAAGAACGCCCACATTCAATGCTACCTCGACGTCACCCGCTACCTCGAGACCTGCGATCCAGATCTTTGGAAGCGCTACCTCGCCGCCGCAAAATCTGGAAAAGATCTCGGTCTCGCCCCAAAGGTCGTTCTCCCCGTTTCCAACTCCCTCGCCGACGATATCGCCGACCTTTGCTCCGATATAAAAAAGTCCATGCTCTACAGGAACAGGCCCGCTTCAGAGCGATCCACCGCCGCCCCTCATCCATTCCCCCCATCTCCCTCCTATCCTCGCTACTATCCCCCTCACCTCGCTGCTGCCAGGTCCGCAGAACTCGACAAAACACGCCAGGCATATCTCCGTGATCCATCCACCCAGAAAATCCGCACTATGCGTGCCGTCTTACCCATCTACGCCTGTTCCCAGGACCTCCTCTCCCATATCTCCAACAACGACGTCACTATCTGCATGGCTGCCACCGGATCCGGGAAAACCACACAGGTCCCTCAGCTCATCCTCGACGACTATATTGATCGCGGTCAAGGTGCACACTGCAATATCATCTGCACGCAACCTCGTCGTCTCGCAGCACTCAGTGTCGCTGCCCGCGTCGCAAAGGAGCGAGGCGAGGTGGTCGGATGTGGCTCCGTTGGTTACAGCGTTCGTTTCGAGTCAAAACTGCCCGAAGAACATGGCTCCATCACTTTTTGTACCATTGGTGTCTTGCTCAGACGTCTCCAGTCTGCCATGTCAGAGGGTGGTATCTTAGCCGCGAAACTTGACCAACTCACCCATATCTTGGTCGACGAAGTCCACGAACGCGACGTCGACACAGATCTCCTCCTCGTCGCGCTCAAGCGCCTCATGGAGGACCGCAAGGCACGCAACCTCCCCCTCAAAGTCGTGCTCATGAGTGCCACCATCGACCCACATTTGTTCCAAGAGTACTTTCCTGATGCAGCCGGTAACAAGGCGACGGTGATCCAAGTCCCCGGTCGTACCTTTCCTGTCGCGAGACTTTTCTTGGAGGACTTCCTCGGTGACATGAAGGCGCAATCCCAGCTCGACTGGGTGTTCACCGACGAATCTGTCTCCAGGTACCTTGCCCGGGAAGAGGCATACGTCCAGCGCAATCATACCGACGTTCCGTCCCTTCCATCGCCGTCTCACCAACCCTTGTTGACAGACGACGAACTAGAGTTGCCTGCCCCTCTCGTAGCTGCCACCATCTCCCACGTCTTCCAACGATCCGATTCCGGTCATGTTCTCGTCTTCCTGCCCGGATGGGAAGAAATTTCCTCCGTGCAACGATTCTTGTTGGATGGTAGGCTTCCACTCGACTTTGGCGATCAAAGAAACTATAGTATCCACGTCCTACACTCGACGATACCCCTTTCCGAACAGCAAGTCATTTTCGACCCCCCTCCCAAGGGTGTTCGTCGTGTCATCTTGGCGACAAACATTGCCGAGACCTCGGTTACGATTCCAGACGTTGTATACGTCATCGACACCGCCAAAATCAAGGAATTGCGGTTTGACCCCGATCGACATATATCCTCCCTCGTCTCGGCATGGGTTGGCTCATCAAACCTCAACCAGAGGGTCGGACGTGCAGGCAGGCATCGCCCTGGAGAATACTTTGGTCTCTTGAGTAACACTCGCGCCGCAAACCTTCATCCACATCAGACGGTCGAGATGAAGCGTGTAGACCTGAGCAATGTTGTTATGCATGTCAAGGCCTTGAGCCTTCCCGGAATGCAGGTCGAGGAAGTTCTCGCGGCAACAATCGAGCCTCCTGCAGCCGATCGTGTCGCGGCAGCTATGAAAGCCCTTCAGATGGTGGGCGCTTTGGACCATCAGAAGAACCTGACATCGCTTGGTCGTGTTCTCCTCCAACTACCGGTAGATGTACAGATGGGCCGTTTGGTCCTGTATGGCGTCTTCTTCCGTTGTCTCGACAAAGCGCTGACCCTAGCTGCTATCCTCACAAACCGAGATCCCTTCTTCTCACCTTTACATCTCAAAGCAGAGGCAGCTGCCGTCAAGGCCACGTGGTCCCCAAGGGAGTTCAGATCCGATGCGTTGACGATACTGAACGCTTACGATGTGTGGCACGAAATGTACCGCAATGGCGAGCATGCGCGGGCATCTCGGTTCTGCACTGATAACTTTCTCTCCAAGTCAACACTGGTACTGATTACCAAAGTTCGAGGGCATCTCCTGCAATCCTTATACCAAGCCGGGGTTATTGACGCGGCTGGAGGCGTGTATGGTCGAGCACGCGGCCGCGAATGGATGGTGCCACCCGCGCTCAATGCCAATGCACATTCACACCCCTTGCTTGCTGCCCTCGTTGCTGTCGCGACCCAACCCAAGTTTGCTGTCCGAACGGGCGAGATGACATTGCGCACCCAGCATGACAAGGTCTGACTTTTCGTCATTGTCGTCGTGCTCTATCAACTGATCGCATCTCGACAGCTGACCTTCATTCATCCGAGTAGTGTGAACCACCGCAAGCACTTCAGATCGTCCGAAAATGACACCTCATTGCTCCAGGGGGAGAGGCAACTATATGCCTACGCAGAGAAACGGCAAAATCTCACCGTCGCGGGCCAAACCCCGCAAATGTACCTCATCAACACGACACGTCTCGATCCTATGACCTATCTGTTATTTGGTGCGAACGATATTCAAGTCGCGGAACGCGGGCTCGAATGTGATGAATGGTTGCCCATCGTCGGAAACTTGGATGTTCTGGATGATCTCCAGCGCTTGAAGACCATGATGGAGGCCTGCATGTTGCGGGTATTCGAAGGTATTCACGTGAGCAAAAAGCGCACTGGATCTCACTTCGCGGGCATGCCCGCACGAGAGGACGAAGTGGGTGAAGAAATGCTGAGCGAAGATCTTTCTTTGTCGCCACGGGAATTATCAGATCTGGATTCGGTCACGCGGGATATCGTGCGGATATTGAATCGCTACAGCGACGAGCGGATGTCTACACAGTCAGCAGCTAGTTCTCGGAATGCGACTCCAATGGCGTCCCCCGCATTCTCCACCAGCAGACTACCTGGATCGAGGCAGGGATATTCAACACCTTTCGGTGTGGGTTCCGCATACAACTCACGACCTGGCACGCCAAGTCGGCTCTCGCGTAGCTTTTATTCATAATTAATTTGGCATCGCGGACAGCATCCATTATATAGACGCATATCCATTTCTCGTCATGTACTCTAACATCTCGTTCTAATGTGTGCTTGGGATCTAATGAAACTGGAAAGATTGAGTTGTTGTGACGTTGCATTTCATCTGTCTCCTGGTCCGACTCTCCTCTCACATTAGCACACCACCAACCAACTCATTCGTAACTGAACCACTCGCTCAAATTCTGCAAAGATGGCTGCCAACATGCGTGGTTTGACGCAGGCGAGTCTCGTCTGCCCGGCCAATGCGGTTTCCAGCTGATGCCATCCCAGTTCATCGCGGACATCCGTGGTGCGCGCGTGCGCGAATTGGAAGAGAAGAGGATAAACAAGGAGATGGCGAACATCCGCAAGAAGTTCAAAGGTCTGACTTCTCCTAGCTTCATCGCGTCCTCCAGGCTCACGGGGGCATTCCCAGATGGAAACCTTGACGGTTATCAGAAGAAGAAGTAAGCTCAGGCGCATCACCGTCCACTCTACGTCCAATCTGAATTTGCGCGTCTACAGGTATGTTGCGAAGATCATCTTCACGTATATACTTGGCTACAAGGTCGATGTTGGACACATGGAGGCCGTCAACCTCATAGCGAGTTCCAAGTATTCAGAGAAACAGATCGTATGTTCCCGAGCGTTGCCGTTTTGGATGGCATCTCACGATGTCGACAGGGATACCTTGCTGTTACACTCCTCATGCACGAGAACTCGGATTTCCTTCGTCTAGTCGTGAACTCGATACGAAAGGATTTGGACGAAAATAACGAGGTCAACAACTGCCTGGCTTTGCACGCAATAGCAAACGTTGGTAGCAGCGAGATGGCAGAGGCGCTTTCGGAGGATGTACACAGGCTTCTCATTTCACCGTGAAGTTCATTTCCTCTCCCTTTCAAACTTGAACGCTAACTGTGCCACAGGACTTCTCAGACGTTCGTCAAGAAGAAAGCAGCGCTGACGCTATTGCGTCTGTACCGGAAGCATCCTGAAGTCATTCCTGCGGCAGAATGGGCGTTGCGCTTGGTATCCATCATGGATGATCCGGATTTGGCAAGTTTCCAAGCCGTCTTTTCCTTACACACCTCTGATAAATAACCCTTAGGGTGTTGTTTTATGCGTGACTAGTCTGGTTATGGCTCTCGCCCAAGACCATCTTGACGCTTTTGCGGTATGCTATACTAAGGCTGTTGATCGCTTGTACCGTGTGAGTACGTCGTGCTATCATACCTCGAGAGTGATTTCATGCTTCCGTAGTTGGTCATTCAGCATGAATACTCGGCAACATATGCCTACTATAAAGTTCCCACTCCGTGGTTACAAGTAAAGCTCCTACGACTTTTACAGTATTATCCCCCAACGGGTGCGTGTTAGTTGCTCTACGAAGCATATCACCCAACAGAATTCACAGAGGATCCTGCACTTCGTAATGCATTGAACGAGGTTCTTCAGACGGTCATGAATAACAGTGCCGAACCTTCGAGAAATGTGCAGCACAATAATGCCCAGCATGCAGTCCTTTTTGAAGCCATTAGTCTCGCCATTCACTTGAACACCAACTCACCTCTGGTGGACACAGCTGCTGTTCTGCTCGCTCGCTTTATCTCTTCCAAGGAGACAAACGTTCGGTACCTCGGTTTGGACACGATGGCTCATCTCGCGGCACGCGCAGATTCCCTTGATCCCTTGAAGAAACATCAAGGCACGATAATCCTGTCCCTTCGCGACAAGGATATATCTGTTCGGAGACGTGCCCTGGATCTACTCTACAGCATGTGCGACGTCGATAACTCGGAATTGATCGTTGGAGAACTCCTCCGATATCTCAAGGTTGCAGACTACGTGTTGCGGGAAGAAATGGTACTCAAAATCGCCATTCTTACTGAAAAATATGCGAGCTCCTACAAATGGTATGTCGATACCATATTGCAGCTTCTCAGCGCTGCCGGTGACCATGTTGGAGACGAAGTGTGGTATCGAGTGGTGCAGATTGTTACCAACACAGAGGACCTTCAGGAGTATGCTGCAAGAGTCGTCTTTGAGCATCTCAAGACGCCTGCCGCGCACGAGAGTCTGGTCAAAGTGGGAGGTATGACGCACATCTCGACCATGTTGTAACTCTGACTGTCAGTAAAACAGGCTATATCTTGGGTGAATATGGCCATCTCATTGCAAATGAACCGGGATACAGCCCTATCGAACAGTTTCAAGTCCTGCACTCAAAATCGCAGTTCTGCGTAGCCGCCACACGCTCTCTGCTCCTCTCTACTTATATTAAATGGGTCAACGTCTTCCCAGAGATCAAGCCCCAACTTGTCAACATCTTTGAACGATATAGGCATGTTCTTGATGCCGAACTCCAACAGCGTGCCTGCGAGTTCTATGCGCTCGCATGCCGATCAGATGACGACGAAGTACTGCAAAATGTTTGCGAGGAGATGCCTCCGTTCCCACCTCGAGTCAGTGGATTGATGAGTCGAATGAATCGCAAGCTTGGTGACACAGAGGACAAGCGGACCTGGATACATGGGGGAAAGGAGATCAACCTCGAGCGCCAAATAACGAAACGTCAAACGGCCAAGAGCAAAGATGCGCTCCTGAACAGTCCGACTACAGCTTCGAGCACTACGGATGCGAATGGCGTGATGAACTCGCTCGCAGGCCTTGATTTGTCTGCGACCAGTCATCCTCCAGAGTCCGAGGCAGTCCCCCGGCTTACCGTCGCGCCCGGTATCGACAAATGGTTCAACAAGTTGACGTATAGTGCCGAAGGGGTGCTCTACGAAGATGTCCAGATACAGGTTGGTATCAAGTCAAGATTCCAGAGCCACCTCGGGCAGCTCGCCATATACTTTGGAAATAAAGTTTCCGCTCCTCTCACATCGTTCACGTCTACCATTCACGTCAGCGACCCAGATGCGCTCTCCGCTACATTTGCTAAAATTCCCCCAAACGTACTTGCCCCGCGTACTCAAAGCCAACAAATCCTACACGTCGAGTGCAAGAAGGTGTTTACTTCGTCCCCCATCCTGACAGTGTCCTTTTTGGCGGGAGCCCACCAATCCATCTCAATACGGCTGCCGATCACGATTACAAAGTTCTTCGAAGGTGTCAAATTTGGGCAGGCAGATTTCTTTGAACGTTGGAAGTTGATTGGGGGGCCACCGAGGGAGTCTCAGGCTGTTTTTCCAATATCATTGGACAACACGGGCCACATTGATATCGCACGCAATCGACAAGTGATAACCGGTAATCATCTAGAGACCATGGAAGATATTGACCCTAATCCAAGCAACCTTGTTGGAGCCGGGGTTCTCCATACATCTGTGGACGGCAAGGTTGGGTGCTTGGTTCGCCTTGAGCCCAACCGCGAAGCAAAGGTGTGTTTTTTTTGTCTGCGTGCAGTTCGCTCAATACTGACTGGTGTGTAAAAGCTATGTCGCCTCACAGTCAGGAGTACCTCAGAAGACGTGGCAGCTGAAGTACGGAAGGTCGTGGAGACTGTGCTCAAGATAGACTCATAACGGTCACCGTTCACTCCATGGATTCCATGCATTAGCGATATCCAAAAATGTATAATACAGATATAATATGTCAACAGCAGTTTGGAAATAGTAGAAACAACGGAAATCGGTTTGGGTTACATGTTATACGACCCTGGTATCATCGTCGAATCAAAAGGCCATTGAAAATGCTCTTCGTTTTCTTTCCAGATTCATCCGATGCCGCTACCGATGATGCATCCGGATTCCGAAGTGAATGCCCAGAAGGCGAGGGGGTATGTGGCTGCTCAGCAGAATCGCACATTAAGGTTGAAATTGAATCGGCTGATATCGATTTGGGCCGCAAGAAGCGCGGCCGGCCTAGCGTACGTGGCACTCGTTCCTCGGTCGGAGATCTGCACGAAGAGATTTCTGGGACTGAACCTCGTCGAAGGCCAGCAAGGCCAGCAGGAGCAGGATTAGGGGGGAAAAAACTATCAGGTAGAGGGTAGGAGCTGGGCGGAAGAGGATGGTCGGAGGGTGAAGGAGCGGTAGAGGGTCGAAATGATCGTGGATGAAAACGACCGATAGGAGATGGGGAGTGGGAAGTCTTGTCCAGAGAGCGAGGTCGAGGAACATCCCATCTCTGAGCGACCGGATGGGATTCAACGGTGGCAAGCTGACTGACGCGTTGCAGGGCAATTTTTTCCGCTTCAAAGCATCGGGAACATAGATCGGATAAATGGTCTGCTTCAACCGAGCTTGCCGTTGGACCAACGAGTCTTGCGCTACGCATTAAGGATGAACTGACGCACGCAAGGTGTCTCGGTATATCGAGGACGTGAGGAAGAAGGGGGATAGCCTCTCTCTCGAGAATCGGGATGGTCGACCCCCGCTGGTGCAAAGAATTCACGACTTTGAGCCGTTGACGACTGAAAGCAGGGTGGCCAGAGTGAGGGTTGTACGTATCGTGGATCGGCGTGGAGACAACCAGAATATAATCCACCATTGCAGAGAGATTTTGCCTAAGAAAATTCTTGACCCCACGCATGTATTCCTCTTTTTGCACGGTCTGAGCCACATGGACATGTCAGCTGCATGCAACGAGATACAAAGTTCGCAGCCTTACAGCGTTGAGGTTGGCTAAACTCTGTATGACTTTAGCAATCAACGTGAGGCTACGCTGTACTGTAGCGCTGGGTAGTCCTGCGTGATGTAAGTGCGTGTTCCAGTAAGCGGATTGTTAAATTACCTGGCGTTAATCCAAACAAGTGTGGATGAAGGATAGCAGGTACGATGAAGCGAAGGAAACAAAAAGCGGAGACACTCTGCCAGGGAAGCTCTCTGTTCTGGGTGTCCTGTCCATCTTTCTTTTTATACCGATCCTCAACAAGCTTCCGGATGTGTTCAAACAACCGGCGCATTTCACTGAACAGCGACCGCGTTAGTAAAGAAGTGGTGCATTTTGGACAAGTACATACTGAGGGCAATCACCCCTATGGGCGTAGATGGAGTCCCATATGGTCTGACACCATTCTACCAACTGTTCAACCCCACGCTCGACGTCCTTGGGACCTTTGCCACTACGATTTGGATCAACTTCAATAGTTATCTTTTCGAGGCAAATTTGACGAATGATTCTTCCAATGCTCGCCTCCAAAAACCCCCTCCCGTAGAAAGCCATTGCGAGTTCCATTGTCTTCGTAAATATAGTATTGCCTCGAAAGAGTGTACTGTGTGCTGGGGAAATCAGTTACAAGAGACACTTCCAGAATGGGAAACAAGTTTTACAACTGGGAGTACCATCTACTTCACGATCCGCATATTCAATGATATGTTCGACGAGGACGCCCTTGGCGATGGCGATGAACATCAGTTGTTCGGACAAAGTACGCAATTGGAGCTTGCGCTCGAAGTCGTTCATCCACTCCAAAACGTTGCGTGTATCGAGCACCTAAGGGACAGGAACAATGGGTGGCCAAGCTGACTTCAGTGACAGCTTCATATCTCACCGTGAGCACACCAGAGTAACTGGAGTGGGGGAGAATAATCTCTCTGCGGCGGACGTTGAGCGGTACTCGGAAGGACACATTACACGGACGACCCACTCATGAACCTTGAGCTTCATGCGTATCTCACCGACCTGAATACCAGTCAAAATACCACTTGACTGTATAACAGGGAACCACCCCTCCACGTCTTCACTTCTGCGAAAATTGGTGAGGGCGATGCAGATAGAACCAAGGAGCGTCGGTTTCACGAGCCGCTTCTCCCTCCATATCAAGACTTCTAGAGCTTCAAAAGGTGGCAAATCTGCAAATAAAAAGTGTTCATGCCAATCCGGAGAGCCTAGCCCCTTCATCACAGTCGTTCGACCGCAAAGATTGTCATTTATATGAATTTCGCAGAACACATCCAAATCGATGGGGTCAGATTCCATCCTGGAGTCTTCGGCAAGTGTCGAGGAACTTGCGCTGGCGTCGACGAAGGGCTTCTGGTGACCAAGATTCCGTCCTTGCATCACCGTGAGCTCAACTTGCCGCCACATGCGATACAGTCCGCCGTCTGAAGGAATGCATGGTTGACCATATATCTCGGCCCTGGCATAGGACCGAAGGAGAACGAGCCAAGTGTTGCAAACATCCGTATCACCAAAGTAAAGATATATCTGTTCGGAGCCAGGACCGGGACTCCATCGTTGCGCACTGTATTCCTGGATCAACAGGAGAGAGAAAGTGGGAAGAATATAAAAGCGCACCCTGCAGAGGATATCCCGATGCAGTTCTTGCGGAGGAACAGGGATGGATCAGCGTAGCGAATGTCGGTGTGGTTGAGTATGTGCAGGTACACTGTCTGATACAGAATTGTTTCCTTGACCACTTGTCAGTCAAGCGGGGAAAACGAACAATGAGGACGCCATACATCGACATAGATGTTCAGGAGGCAGTGGTCGTCTTCGTCCAATATCTTGCACGTCGCTGGCCTCCAATGGACCGATCCGGGAGGGGAGCGAGTGAGTGATATCCAGCTTGATTTCTCTATAGAGCATAGCTTAGCGGGTACCATGGCTCATGGGGTGTATTGCGGACCTTTGAGTTTCTTGGGGATATCCTCGACGGATTTACGGAGCTCTCTGCGATCGGCCGTGCGGCGTGAAACTGCGGGCTAGGAGAGCGGTGAGAGAAAGCGGAAGGTAGGAGGGATGAGGGAGACCTTGCGTAGACCAAGGGCAGCTGGGCAAGGGACATAAAGCTCGGCAGAGACGATGAACTCGCGAGGGGAGGCCCCTTCAGAGATGCGGGGCTCGTTGAGCGACATGGCGGGAAAAGCTCCGCGAGTTGGCGGGGACAGGCTCACACAAACTCTCGCAGAATCGCATTCGCAAGCATCCCTACTACGTTAACGTCGTGCTCTCATCAGAGTCCCGAGCCAACAGGCACAACTGTGGTATCAACAGAAAAGAAAACAGCCCCAAGAAAGATCTAGTGCTGAAGACACCATAACATATGCAGAAAATAGCCTGATCGCAAGAAAGAACGCGATCAGGGATGGTAACATGATAACAACATAAGACGGCTGGACGTAGACTGTAAACTCTCAAGTGACGCATTGCAGTAATTCAAAACAGCAGCAGATTAAACGAGTGCTTCCTGTACCAAGCCTCAGTGAAAATGGCCCGAGTCACTTTACTCTTCTTTGAGCCTGGAACGTGCGTCAAACGTGAGGGACGCTCTACACCATGAACATAATCATACCCTGTCGTGTTGGCGTGTCCATTGCCGTTAACAATGGACTTCTTCCCTTTCACAGGCTTTTGATATGTCTGAACGTAAAAGTTGATGAAGAGTACGAGATAGCTTGAAAGGAGCCCGCAGCCGAACAACGCAGCGGTCTCCGTTCCAGCGCAGTTCGCAACATGAGGGAGATTAGGGAAGCGGGAATGCGCAAAGTGCTGGTAGGCTTTTACTAGGTGTCAGCATCTTTCAAACCTCTGGACAGTCAGGCCACACGTACTGCCGAAGTAGACAATGAAAAGATCGATGACGAACTGCGTAATTTGCATAGTTGTCAGGTATTTCTTCCACTAAACACCTGGGTGAGACAGACACCAACTATGATGCGACGGACATACCCAGATCTTGGCACCACCGGCCGTCGCGTAATAGTAGTAATCTATGAGCCATTGAGCAACCAACCGCGCCAATAATCCACCCAGACACTCACACATAACGACGTGGACCAAGAGATTCAGCGAAATGACAACCCACGACTGATATGGAATATTGGGACGAGAGTGACAGGTGACAGGTTGGGACTTACAACGCTCGTCTTGCCATTTAATTGTGAGAAACATAACAAAGCCGTTGCAGAGTGGTGGAAGACGTGCAGGAAGGCTAATCATGGATACTGTAAAAGTGGAGTACCAAGATAAGGACCGGAATATATACCCAAAGGCTTCTTCTTCAGTGCCAAAAAGACGGTGTCGAAAAGCTCGATGTATTTGAAGTAATAATTAATCATGTAATAAAATTCGAGTCTCTGGAGTGGTCGGCTAGGATGAGCGAGGAATAAAACGGACTAGAAACGACCCACTGGTGTCCACGATGTCTCATTACACATGGTATCGTATGTGGTCGACCTGAACCATATTGATGCCACCTCTTCGAGCATCAGGGCGAGAAGGAGACCACTTCCCAATGTCAAGAAAGCATTGTGAGCGCGGAAGAGAGTGTTGAGTTTTTGTGGAGGGCGCTCCTTCATGATTTGCTGAATGCCGAAAATGATGGCGAGGTAGGACACAAGGATCGCCGATACGACAGGCAGAGTTGAGATGGGGGTCTTGCCTGGGACATAATGAGAGAGATAGTAAGGGAGGACGTCGGCAGGTAAGATGGTGACGAGGAAGTCGGCAAGGGGGCGCATGACGGTGGAGGAACAGGTCAGAAAAAAAACGAATGCGCGGAAAGTTGGTATGAGCAACCAAAGGAGCGTGACGCAGCAGTGTGACCCTACTCTGTGACACTCTCATATTTGGTAGTACGTGACGGTGTGCGCCACTACATAATTACAAGAAATAAGAGTACAGTATTAGGTCTGAGTATACAATATCAGTGAAATTTTCAAAGTAGAATTAAGCAATCGCAGCTCTTCGACCGTCGCCGTCCTAAGGCCTGAGCTCGGCGCTAGCGCTCACTGACAGCCGATTCCGTCAGCGCGTCAATAGAGTCACGTGATATGACGATGCTGCGCTTTCCTTGTTTGTCAATGCCCTATTCGCTCGAGGCTGTCGCGCGACACCTTCACCAACCACGACCACGACCACGACTCGGCTAGGAACATCGTCTCACCATAATGTGGTGGTTGGACCCAGGAAAAGAAGTTTTGAACGTCGTTTGTATCATTTCCAACATCATCCACAAATCCCAGTCTAATATCGATCCGTCTAGCTGTTCAACAGGATTCTCGCCCCATATGTCGAGAACCTCGATATGAACCAGGTCAATTATGGAATAGGACAAGGTTAATCTGCTCACTCCTCTTGCTTCTACTCCCGCAAACGTCGTGTCATCTCTAGGTCAACTGACGTTGCGGAACCTACGCCTCAAGAAAGGTGCACTTGACAAGTTTAGACTTCCCGTTGACGTGCTCCAAGGTCAGTACACAAATGGTTTTCTGACACTCGTTAAGATTTGTTTCTAGGATATCTCGGGACATTCACGCTCTCCCTCCATTGGATGAATTTGGGCAACCAGCCGGTGGAAATACTCATTGAAGATGTCTACCTCCTTGTAGTACCTTCCCCGCAGACTAATATCGATCCCGAAGAGGAGGAACGCAGAGCTCAAGCCGCTAAGCAAGAGCGCCTAGAGAATGCCGAGTTGCTTCACATGCGCGGACAAGCAGAGATTTCATCGGGTGTGTAACTTCTCAGCTTAGCATCAATAGTTCCTCATATGCCCAATTTGGCTTAGCAGATGCTTCCCCTCAGTCACAAGGTCTCTGGGCTTCTTTAACTGCCAAGATAATCAACAATTTGCAAGTGACAGTCAAGAATATACACATAAGATACGAAGACAGGTTGAGCGTTCCTGGTGTAAGTATGATCGTTGCATCAACTCTTTTCGATCCATATCATTCCTTGTAGTATCCTTTCGCTGCGGGAATCACACTCGCATGCTTCACCATCCGGTCGGTCAATGAACATTGGGAGCCAGCATTCATCGAAAGTACCGCGGGCGCAATTCATAAAGTACGGAGCGTCTCGCAAGCTTCACAGCGCCACTCACCGCGACCTAGTTGTCGAGCCTGTTATCCCTGGCTATTTACTTTGATACGGATTCGCTTAGCATGGCAGGCTTGCCATCACACGAAGCCAAGAGCAAGTTTATGGATATGGTATGTTATTACCCATACTGACTGCTATCACTAACATCTCTGGGCAGATCTCCCTTAATGACGAAAATTCCTCTCACCAGTTCATTCTTAGTCCCGTGTCGGGGGAAGGCAGAGTAAGTAATGAATTTGTTGTGATAGGGTATGGTCTTACCCAGTTCCTGGAGATTGTCGTGAACCACAAGGTAGACGACAAGACACCTCAGTTTGATGTGCATCTACGTTTCGAGGAGATCGGCGTAGCTTTGGATGACAACCAATACCGGGATGTCATATTTCTCGTGGATATGTACCATTTTTATATCCGTCAGCATCAAGTAAGTTCAAATGTGGATACTACATCACAGACTTCTGAAGTCTCCAGTACCGCAAATTCCGACCAAGCGATGAAGACTTGACTAGAAACCGCGCAAGAGCTCGTCTGCGATTCGCTGGCTCAGCTATTTTAAACAGCGTCCATGAACGACGCCGTAAATGGACTTGGGCCTACTTTGCGGAACGCCGCGACGACCGAAACAAATACGTAGAGCTTTTTGAAAGAAAACTCATGGAAACTCTGCAAGAACATGTACGTAAACTCTCGACGACCGGATTTTCTGTATTCAATGCTTTTGGAACAGGAGGCTGCCCCAATCACAGCCTTGGAACGCAAGCTCACATACGAAGACATCCGCTTCTACAGGTCCATTGCCCGGTCTCGTCTACGGAAGGATATCGCACAACGCAAAAAGCTCGAGGAAGAACGTGCTCAGCAACAGCAAGCACGCAGCTGGACATCTTGGTTATGGGGCTCTGCAGACTCTGGCGTTCCAAATAAGGATGCAGCTTTCGGCGGTCCGATGACTGAGGAGCAACGGAGGCAACTATATGATATCCTCGACTTCGACGAAAAATCTGCTATCGCGGCTTCCCTCGAAACACCGCGGGATGCTGTAAAGCTGCGAGTTGCAGCTGAGCTAAGAAAAGGATCTTTTGCATTGAAAAGTCATCCAAGAGGAGTGGCCGCGGATGTTATATCTATGGTTTTTGAATCATTCTGCGCTGACTTCATTCAAAGACCGAACAATCTTGAAGCATCGGTCTCTCTTGGGGGATTGAGTGTGTTTGATGGGACCACCAAAAATACCCTTTATCCTCAAATCGTGCAAGTCAAGAATCCTATAGCCACGCAGGTCAGGCCTGGGGAGCAGGCGGAGTCCGACGAGCCTTTCTTTTATCTCAAATTTGAGAGTAACCCACTGGATCAGCGGGCAGACACTGCTCTTACAGCTCGCATGCGCCACATGGAGATCATATATCACCGAGGGTACGTCGAAGCAATTGCGAAGTTCTTGAGACCTCCCGAGAGTCGATTAGAGTCAGTGGAAGCGTTGCTCGTGAGTGAATGAGTGTATTCCCTCACTTGCTGGCTGACTGTACTCTAGAACGTTGCCAGCCAGACGCTGGAGGGTTTGCGAAAAGAAACTCGGGCCGGTTTGGAAAATGCGTTGCAATCCCACAAGACGATTGATTTACAAGTAGACATGAATGCACCTGTCATCATAATTCCGGAGGAGTATGAGTTCTCATTGACATCTTTCTATGTGACCTGACCTTTCACCAGTATCACCTCCTTTGATGGTGGTCACTTGATCATTGACGCAGGACATATTGCTGTGGAGAGCGACCTCGCCGATAAAGATGCTATGCGCGAGTTACAAGCAAAAAAGAATCAACAATATAGCGAAGCAGACTATAGGCGTTTACAATCGCTGATGTATGACAAGGTGATGCTTAAGCTCGAAGCAGCGCAGGTGATTGGCTTTCACGTATTACGGATTCTTGTGCTGATCGACCGCAGTTCATCATTGGCACTAATTTGCAAGCGTGTCGCGACGCTCTGACGTCGAAAAATGGCAATCACCTCCACCTACTGGAGCGTACAAACATTGATCTTCAAGTGCAGAACTCAATAGTTCCAAGTGCTCTCGACCTTGCCCGATTCAAAGTCTCTGGGAAACTGCCAAGTTTACACGCCAATCTTTCTGACGCGAAGTATAAGACACTCATGCGGTTAATTGATGTTACCATTCCACAATTTGGCGATGAATCGGAGAAGGGGTACAAGCCAAAGTCGTCACCACCGTACATCGGTACGGAATCCATAGTTTTGCCTTTGTCTGCCGGATTATTCTCGCCCACGGGACTGGAATACAACGTCGATGATAACCAAACCGAAACTGAACGGGCCTCTACTAACCGCGACGATATATTCTTTGAAGCGAGCGACGGGACCTCAGAGGTAGTAGATATCGTCATGTATTGCCCAAGCCTCACTGACATGTGCAACAGAATCCGGAACTCCGGCAGCACATCTTCGAATTCGACTTTGCGGTCGACGATTTACGCGCGTCAATTTCGCGGTCGGGTCCAGATGGCGGCGAGAAGTCGCTTGGATATGTCACCCTGCAACAGTTCCGGCTTGGTTTAGTGCTCCTTAAGTACAATTTAACCGTCGATGTCGATCTCAGGTGAGCCCGAACATGATGAGCCCAGCTTCTGATTGACGGTTCACGAAGAGCTTTGATCATGAATGTCGTGCAGGCCGATAAGGATCCAATTCGACTCATTTCATCAGATTACGCGGATGGTGACAAGGACCTTCTCTCAGTCTCGTATTTGCGCGTTCAGAGAAATTCTCCGGAGTTTTCCACAGTTTACGACAACATTGAGCAGAGTATCGATGTCCGGCTATCGACCTTCATTTTCAATGCCGCACCGGAACCTGTCATTTCACTCTATGACTTCCTTATCACCACGTTCGTCCCGCGAGGAACTTCAGCGACTGTCGAAAACTTGGAACCTGTAGGCGTCACGGGGATACAACCTCGATCCACCAACACTACCCGTATTGCCGTGAAGCTAGACAGCATCCAAGGTGAGTGATGGTAATTGTAGTTGCAGTGCTTCCACTTACTATGATGACTAGTTGTATTGATCAACGAACTCGCTACCCTGGCGACTCTCTCGCTGTCAACGGCTTCTGTTCTCATGGTTTTGAGATCCAACACTATGCGTATCACTGGTCGTCTGGGGAGTCTAGCCCTGAGCGACGATTGCTCCGTGGATGTTTACCGAGAGGAGTTTAAGCAAATTTTGTCCATCGAAGGCAGCAACTTTGCCGAGTTCAGATACCAGACCTATGATTCCGAGGATGAAGGGTACACTGGCATCAAATCAGCTATTTACTTGGCCGCGGGCTCGCTTAAAGTGCACTTCCTCGAACAGCCATTTCACGAGATGTACTTGTTTGTCACAAAACTCGCGAAGCTCAAGATCCTCTATGACACAGCTCGCGATGCAGCTGTACAGCGAGCCTCTGAAATCGAACGCATGCAATTCGAGATCTCCGTGAAGACTCCCATTGTCATATTTCCCTCTGATCCCACACGCCTTCCTGATATTGTAACGATGCGTCTCGGTGAGGTCTTTGCGAGTAACTCCTTTGACGGGAATACCAGTAGGATTTCGGCGAGTCTCAATGGCCTACAGCTTGTGTCGGACCTATATTACGATGGCAGATTGACCACGCTCAAGATTGTCGATGACATCAGTATCATTGGAGACATTTACCAACGTGCAAATATTAATCGCTTTCAAGATGAGAACACTCCGGATACTCAAGTAAGCCTCAGAATTTGATGAGGTGAATGCTACTCACCCACAATGACAGGTTGCCATCAAAATATCCGATATAAAGCTCTACCTCACTCAAATCCAATACGAGATTCTCGTCGGACTGTCCCAGTCAATACCACGAGTGCTTGCCGGTGCTCCTGAAGGTAGTGCCCAGGCTGATTCCGCTGTAACATCCACTTCGAGTCTCGGCAACGCTTTGTCCACTACTCCGGAGGTGCAAATGTCCCTTGTTAATCTAGAACCTGAAATCCGCGTATCATCCACCCTCGATGGAGGTCGCCCCTGGACTACTATTGACCTGGTGGCATCTATAGCTGGTGTCAGACTGCACTTGTATGACAAGGAGGCAACCACCGAGGCAAACCTTGGAGACCACGGGATTGCACGATTTGCTCTAAGTGACGTCAGCCTCCGTTCTAAATCAATGTCTGACGGGGCTTCCGAAGCCCAGTTGGTCTTGCGGTCATTTACCATGAGCAACACCCGACCCGGGGGATCCAAATTCAGGGAAATTGTTCCCGCTGCTGATCATGAACGGAACCAGTTCATGGTCCTTTACACGTCGTCTGGTACCTCTGCTCTTGTAATCATGACGGTTGATGCTCCCCACATCATCTTTTCAGTGGAGCCCATCTTCTCCCTTCTGTCATTCTTCACCAGTGGCCCTCCAAGTCCGAAGGTCTCTGACAAAACCGACGAAAGAGAAACCAGAAGGGCATCCTCGACGCTCTCTACCACCGACTTACGCCTCGAGTTTCACGATGTTTCCATCAGTGTGCTCGAAAACGATACCGACCCCTATTCCCAAGCCATTAGACTTCGTATAAATCAAATCTTGATGTCACAGCAGGTTAGCATTATTCCAAGTAATCACGGGTAAGACGCTAACTAAGCATAGGGCGTCATGGCACTGAGTGTCAACAAGCTTGGGATGTCGCTGGTACGGATGGGAGCAGAATCGGACACCGTGCGCTTTTTGGACGATGTTGACCTGTCATTTTCCCTCGACAGTCGGGCCTCTCAACTAGGACAATGCGTATCAATGGAAAGTTCATCGACGGAAATAGTCTTCCGGGCATCATACCGTGATATCATGCTCATTACTGCGATTGCCACAAAGGCCATTGAGCTGTACGCTGGGTCGCAGGGGGACACCCCGCTCAACGCAAAACAGTCCTCGAACATGCGAACTCGAACTACCCGGTCTGCATCATCCGTGGTGGCTGCGCGACAAGCACCCGCGAAAGCGCATATTGTCATGTCGAAGGAACAGGTATGAGCTTAGCAGCACTCACCTGTGAAGGTACATAACGCTGGTATCGCAGATGAAAGGAACTATTGATGGTTTTAGATTGATTTTGATCGGGGATTTGCACGAACAGCCTATGCTTCAATTCAATGTAAAGCCTTTTATCTTGATGGCTAACGACTGGTCTTCGGGGGTGAGTCTTTCACGGCAAGATCAAACTCGTGAAATTGACATCAGCAATTTAGCTCCAGGCGTCAGCCGTGTTAGAGACACAGATCAACTACTGGAATCTTACAAACTCGCACTGGGAACCTTGTACGATCTTCTTCATTTTCTGCTCATCAAGCAGTTGACCTTCCGTTATTAGTGATTGACCCTTGGAAGTTTACGCTATCGGTAGTGTTGGCTAATCGACCACCTGGGCGGTTCGCGCTGACAGTGATCATGATAGCTAGGTAAGGATCAAACATCAAGTGCTCTCAAGGTCTCTATGGCTGCTCGTGAGCGCCTGGATCTCAATCTTAGTACTACATTCGCCGAGCTTGCAACAATCTCCATCAACATGTGGGGGCGGGAACGAGAACTAGTTTTTCAGAAGGATCGCGGGAGCTATGCTCCATATCGAATTCGGAATCGCACGGGTTCTCCCCTTTTCGTCTGGACAGATAACGATACCAACAGTGGGATGCAGGAGAGTAATACAATCAAACTCAACCATGATCAGATCATAGACTGGCGGTTCGATGACTGGAAGAAGATGCGGGAAGTAGGTCTTACCACGGACTTTTTCAGTCGTGTGCTGACGGTTTTCAGCACGGCTCGGCGTCCGAACAACACAACATCGGCATTCAAGTAGTCGGGAAATCTTGGGAAGCTCTCCGAGGCATCCCGGTTGACAAAGAGGGAGAGTTTACTTTCTCGCTGCGACCTCGGACGGAGAAATATGCTGATCGTCTGTTGTGCGCTGTCACTGTGGAAGACAATGTCAAGATAGTGACTCTGCGCTCGACTTATTTGGTGGAGAACCTGACGTTGTACCCATTGGAACTCATGCTGGTGGACCATACTGGGCATCCTGTGTATTCGTTAGAAAAGATTGGTCAGTTGCTGCTTGGTATCCTCGGGTTGTCGCACTCATGGCCAAAAAGCTCCCGGCCAAGACTATGCACTGCCCATTGAGGCAGTCACACAGAATAGAGTCAAACTCCAGCCAGATCGTAAGCACGACATTTTTGACATATACTCAAACCTACCAGATACCATCACAGAGGGTTTTGGTTATCGCTGGTGTTCCTCACTGCGATTCGATGATCTAGTCGCCAAGAAGTCTCTTTCCATCAGTTGTCCTCACAACGATCAACGGGAGGCACCCTTCCGCTTCCAGGCATGGGTACAAATAGATTCCAATGACCCCGCTGCACGGCAAGTTTTGTATCACACCCTTCTACATCCTCCTGACACACCTCTTAGGAAATCTCCCAAAATCAGAGTCAAACTTCGTGCTCCGATTGAGCTGGAGAACTTGTTGCCATACAATCTCCAATATCGCATCTATGACAAAAACGCTGACCAAAATTGGACAAGCTACCTACGAAAGGGCGGCGCGATGCCAGTACACTCGGTGGAACTAGAACATCTGGTCCTACTAAATGTGGAGGTGCAAGATACAGGTGAATATGCCGAGTTCCTGGGGTGCGGGACTAATGATTCGTGCAGTCTTCAGGCCAAGCGACTTCGCCATCATTAATACAGACCGCCACTCTGACTTTGATATTGAATCCCGGTTGACACTTCGCGATCAAAGCAGTCGCAAACTTCACTTGAATCTCAATTATGTGTATGTGGCTTCTCTCTTTAATCGATGGTGTGATCTCACCTACATCGAGTCGATATCCCGAGTCCGGCGGAGCGTTCAAAGTCCAGATATACTGTCCATACCTTGTTGTGAACAAGTCTGGAATGCCTTTCAGTGTGAAGACAGCTCGATCTAATCGCGCCACTTCTCCGTCAGACGTTGCTGGCGATACTCGACTAGGTATGAGCGTGTTATAATTTCATGGTGTCAATTATTCATGTATGTCGTCAGACGTCCTCGTCACCCCCGTACCATTCTGTAAGTTCTGCTGCCCTACCACGGACTAGCACGCTAATAGCACGAGTAGTGCTGTCCCATCCTCACGACAATGCTCAAGCGTTTATATTCAAGGTCGGGGAATCGGGTTGGTCGAATGTATCGTACCTTCCGTGTGGCCTGAATTTGCATTAATGCTGATGCTCTCCTGATGGTTGAAGGTATTCAGCCTCGAAGCCCCAGCGGCTGACACAGAGATGGTGATCCCCTCTACGAAACAGAGGAACCAGGAGTATCATTTCGGATTATCGTGGACAGAAGGACTTGGCAAGTACAAACTTACAAAAATCATCACGATCTCGCCAAGGTTTATGTTGAAGAACGACCTCCCTTGCCCCATCCAATTCCGCGAATACAAGGGGTTACCACGTGGTCGAGCTGTACTGGATCCAGGAGAACGTGTCCCGTTACAAATCATGCAAGCTGGGGAAGAGAAGCTTCTCACCATTGCGTACACAGGTCTCAACGCGCGATGGTAGGTAAACAGGAACAAAACCCTTTTGTAAGTTTGACCGAGAATCGTTAGGTCATCCCCTGTCAACATTCAGGACATTGGAAACATTCATCTTCGCGTGCCCAGAGCATCGGACAACAACCAAGTGGATATTGTCACAGCAGACATCAAAATTGATGGGTCCACTATCTTCGTTACCTTCTTAAAAGCAGATGGATGGCCGTTTGAACTAGAAAACGACAGCGATCATACCATTTTTGTCTGCCAATGGGTAATCTCGTTTTAATGCGGCCCTGCTGGTTATTGACCATATCTAGGACTCGGGTCGAAATGAAGTAGAAGCAGTGAAATCGAGCATTCCGCGCTACAAGCTCGCACCGCATTCGATCACGCAATATGCTTGGGATCAGCCTGCCGCAAGGGAGAAAAAGCTCATGTTAATGATTAACGATGCACGCCGCGTGGTTGACATCATGGAGATTGGTGTTCTTGTTCCGTTCAAATTCCAAGTTCGTCCCAATGTACCTTGTTTTGGTTTTACTGACCAGCAAGCTAGGATCGACAACGAGCACGTGTCGTATCGCTGGACGTGCGGGCGGACCGCTATAAACAAGTGTTACGAATCACTCATTATGTTGCAGAGCGCAGTCTGTATAAGCCCAAGCATCGGACTACCTCACTATCCCGATCTGACACACAGGGAAGTCTCGAGGCCTTTGAGGCAGTTTCAGAGGATGCCGCACCTACTCTGAGGGTGGAAGTTGATCTTGCAGGAATAGGAATATCCCTCATAAATCGCAAGATGGCTGAGGTGGTATATGCCTCGTTAGAGTCCTTACGTTTTGAATACGACAATACCCCGGTCTCGCAGACAGTCACCCTATGTTGTGGGTCTCTTCAAATTGACAACCAACTCCATGACGCATTGTATCCTGTTCTCCTCCAACCAAGCCCTGTTTCCAAGGAAGTCAGCGGAACGGCCGCCGTTCCACCAGCGGTTCAAGCCTCTGTCGTCTGGCTAAAGGACCAAGGTAGGGAAGATATAGGACCAGGTATTTGTTTTTTCTAACGGCCGCCATAGAGCATGGTGTTCTCTTCGTCAAATATTGCTCGATTCTGTTGCAGGCTTTGACAATTGAGGCCGATGAAGATTTTCTCTTCGCGATTTATGATCTCACGCAGGTCAAAGGCGCCTCATGGGAGGAAAACGTGGAAGAGTGAGTGGATACTGTGAAATTCGGATCATGGCTCATCTGTTCCCAAGTATCCTGATACAGCACCCAGAGATTATTCCTGACCCACAGCCCACTGCTCCTGGACGAGACGTTTATTTTGAAGTGCTTCAACTGCACCCCATTCAGCTAACTCTTTCTTTCATGCGCACTGAAAGGGTCAGCAGTGAAGAGAAGTAAGTCGCACGTTGTTTGTGTGATTGTCCAATCTGTTCATGTCAATGCAGGTTGAGCATTCGAAACCCCTTGGCGGTGGTCGTCAACGCGCTAACTATGACGCTGGGCAATGTCAATGATGCACCTCTTGAGCTCAACGCCCTCGCCATCACAGATATGCGATTGGCGATACCTGAACTACAAAATCGTATCACTTACCACTACCGTCAAGATGTTCTGCGGCAACTGTACCGCATTCTCGGTTCCGCCGATTTCATCGGAAATCCAGTGGGCCTCTTTACGAATGTCAGTTCCGGGGTTGCAGACATCTTTTACGCACCATACCTCGGCGTTGTCATGCATGGAAACAAGGAACTAGGTATCGGAATTGCAAAGGTAGCTGACTGTTCACGCTGGTTTATGGCGAGGTTCTGATCGAAAGTCCAGGGTGCTGCTAGCTTCGTGAAGAAGACAGTATTCGGCCTATCAGACAGTGTCACCAAGTTCACAAGTAGCCTGGGCAAAGGTTAGGCAACTTGTTCTCGTTCAAGGGCACTACTGAGTTGACTCCAGGCTTGTCCGCTGCAACGTTTGACGCGGAATATCAAGCACAACGCAGGCTGTCGCAGCGCCGCAATCGACCTCGCCATGCAATGTAAGAAGTATTTTTCTCGTTCGCCTTCCTCTGTTCTCACACCCCTTGCCAGTTATGGTGTAACTGCAGGTGGCGAAGCGCTCGCCACAAGCGTTGTCAGTGCAGTGGAGGGCATTGTGGTATGTAGACCGGATAACTACACACTATGATCGCTCACTTAGTGCTAGACGAAGCCCATTCAGGGAGCAGAGACCGAAGGTGCAGTCGGATTTTTCAAAGGCATAGGCAAGGGCTTGGTCGGGTACGCATACATGCTACTCATGATAGTACCACCTAATACGTGATTACAGTGCTCTGACTAAACCTGCAGTTGGGGTGTTCGATCTTGCATCAAACGTCTCTGAAGGTAGTCAGGTCCCTCGTCTGCTATCAGTCGCGATCGCTGACGCCGCGTTAGGGATAAGGAATACCACGACTGTCTTCGATAAGCCAGAAAGAGATCGCGTTAGACCCGTAAGTGACCATAAAACATGATATTGTCACTGCGGTCTTAAATTAATTCATTCTAGCCAAGACACGTCCCTCCAGATGGAGTATTAGTAGTACGTGTAGCGATATAGTCGCTTCGGTTTGGACTCACAATACATGATCAATCTAGCCATTCTCGAGTCGTGAGGCACTCGGCCAGTATTGGATGAGAGACCTGGAACAAGGTGCTTACAGGAACGAATGCTATGTCGCTCACATCGGTGCGTGTTGAACTGAGGATATGTTGTAGACGTTGAAAATCTGGACAGATCTTGCAGGCGGGGACAATGTTGTCTTGTTGACTTCCTCAAGGGTTCTCTCGTTTTGGTCCAAGAGGTTACGGCTAGAGTGGGATCTGCCTCTGACCATGGTACAGGGTGTCACCACTGAAGACAACGGCATTCGATTTGCTCACAAATCGGGCAAGGACCACGACAAGTTTGTATTGATACCTGACAAGAACGCACAAGTGTGGTTCTTTGCACAAATTGCATCGGTAGTGAAAGCATTCAACAATAGGCGTAGGATGGACTAGCAGGCATCTGAATAGATTGGATTGGATAAGTAATGGTTGTATCATGTAGCATCCGTGTACTACGTTGAAACGAATTGTAATATATGCATTGAAGCTGAACATGTGAGATACCTATGAACAAGTACGAGTGAAATGGCTGTAGCGAAAGGAGTGGGAGGAAGAAAAGATTGGAGGGTTAGCACGTTCCAATGGCGATGATGATAATGATATACATGGGAAGGGGTGGGTATATTCCTGACAGGACTTGCTAATTAGTAGTACCCTGACGCGAACGTGTTGCGAAGCCGCGCCCACTTGGTGCGGCAGTAATGTCGGACAGAGCCGGGCTGGTCTGGGGTACCGCAGTTGCGGTACTAGAAAGTCGTGCCCTCATAGGCAAGTTGGTATATTCTGTCACATGCCTCTTCTCCATGTTATAATCCTGGTCCGTGGATGTTCCAGAGTCGTCCGAGTCATGTTGCGTCGCCTTCTTGCTCTCAAAGCTACCATAACTGTCGCGCGGGCTCGTGGAGCAGGCACTCTGAAACTCGGTGTCAGACTCATCGGTAGTAGTCAGGGCTGGTGTCAAAGCAGGGGTCGTTGGCGCAGTAGTTGGCACCGCAGGAGAAAGCGCCGTCAAGGAAGCTCCAGATGCGACTTTCCGGAGTGATTGTTGCGCCGATGTATGAGGTACCTCTGCGGTGGGCGTCAGGAGTTCAGTACCGTCCGTCTCAGATTCGAATTGTCCTGAGACCTTGTCCTCTCGTTGTGGTGTGGAGGAACCATTATTCGGAGTGGAGGAATCTCGTGGCGTTGCTGAGGCGGCAGTGTCAACGGAATGGCGCGCGATATTACCAGTGCCAGTTTGATTCGTAGACGCTGTATCACTACGTTCCCTGCGCTTCGCCTTGATAGGGGGGTTGTTTACGAGCTTGGCACCCCGTGGTTGGCGCGGGCGAACGGACACAGCGGCATCCGAACTCTCATCGGCCCGCTCATCAGTAGTATAGTCGGACCCGGTATTCCTGTGTCCTGCAGATCTCTTCTTTCTGTCTTGGATGTTCTCCGACGCCAATGCCATTTCCAGCTGCCAAACAGAGCGAATTAGAAAACCTCGAAATCAATGTTCGTATATCCACTGACCTTTTGCTGGATCTGCAGGACTTTTTGTGCAATTTTATCACTGCGTTCACTGATACCTTCATCGACGGCCATCATGCCATCTTGTACAGCTTCACTTTGCGTCGCTGAGAATCTCTTCTTCTTTGTCGGCGACGCCGGAGTCTCTTCCTCCTCTGTGATAGTGTCTGTCTCCCGCTCGGATTTGCCAGCAACCAACGTATCATCCATCCCGCGTTCATACGCCTCTGCAAGAGTTGACTCTGTGCCGAAGCTGCGCAGCCGAGATCCATTGTTTTCGTGAGGTCCAGCCTTCGCGGCATCACTAGCCCGCCTCGAAGGTGCTCCACTGGCAGACCTTGCGGAAGCGGACATGCGTGAACCTGGGCGGGATGAAAGCTCTCCACTATAGTCGGATTCATCGATGTCGACAGCCATGGATGCGAGTGCACGCTCGATCTGTGCTTCCACTTCGGCAACCATCTCTGCACGCTCTTGTTCCATGCGTTCCATTGTCTCCCGCATCCGCTCCAGTTCAATGAGTGCATCCTTGTGTGCGTGCTCAGTATCGGACAGTCCTGAAAATACGGCCCCATTTAATGGTCTCTCGACAAGCCGGCGAAATTCACTTACGGGACTGTAGCTTGGCTTTCTCCGCAGCCGTCAAAGTGACGAGCCCGCTCAACCTCTTGGTCTCCCTTTGTTCTTTGCCAATCTTACCCCTCAATTGATCCGCCTCTACACTCAATTTCTCGGCGTACTGTTCAAATGTTACGAATTTGTCTCTCCATAAGTCGGCCTCAGTCATAAGGAAGTTGAGACGACGAGAGAGTCGACCAATCTTCGTTTCGAGGTCATCGCGTGCATCGACAAAAGCAGTGGCACGTTTACGGATGGAGAGTTGAATGTGCTGTTCCGCAGCAGTCAGTTGTGGCAGACGACGAGCGGTACCGAATGAGGAGAGACGCTTGAGAAGGGAAGGTTTCCTAAACTACGAGCGAGTTAGGATACTGTTCAGACACGTTCATTGTGAACTAGTTCACCTTGTCCTCGAGCACGGCATCAAACGCCTGAATGATGCGTGTGGAATGCCACCATTCAGGCGCCTTGATAGTGTCAGCGACAGCAGCCATCTCCCCGCCTCTCTTTGCCTGTACTTTGCATACTGGGCGGAACCGACCTGCAGGGAAAGCTTCTTTGAACTCGCTAACATCGAGGAGACAACATCAGATACCGGGAGGGAGAGATTACCAGAGCAAACATACGAAGGTATACTGTGGTCTGGATGATAGTGAGGCTCAAAAGCGGCAAGCAATCGCTGTCTATACTTTTCTCGCTGCTGCTTGGTGGAGACAATGCCAGGAGGTGGCGAGGGGCAACTCAAGTAATTGATGTCCCTATACAGGGTAACCCAATGATGTGAGAAATTTAACAAATCAATACAAAGCGCAACTTACAAGTCAATGACACAAACTTCCGGCGCAGGCCGCACGCTGTACCTTGCCTCGGTCGCCAGACCCAATATCCAGGGGCCAGGATCGTCGATGTAGATCTTAGCGTCACGCGCATGGACTGCAGACAGGGCAATGCCATTCCACCCGCGCAATTCGACGAGATATTTGATGGTAGACACAGCAGTCTACAATGAAGAGGGAGTGAAGGTCAAGAGTAAATAAGGAGCTGGTCACTTACGCCGAGCATCGCAGGGTATCGAGAGAAGAACAAAACACGGCCAGTGGGAGCCAACGCGATCTGGATACAGCGTCAGGGTGGACTGAAATCCTGAGCGCAAAGTTGGACTACGCACCTCACAAGCAGTCAACACGTTATCGATATTCAAACACTTGAATAACGGCCACATGGTGAAATTGATATCGACCAACCCTCTACCGAAATCAAGACCTCCAGGGAACCTTGCAATGACCTCAAGACTGGTGTCCTCGTTACCGCTGCTTCCGGATGCACCACCCGACGGACGCCCAGCAAGAGGGGAAAGGGAAGCATCAAGTTTGATGAGTTCGCCCGCACGTGGGGCGGGATGTGCAAGGATTTTCGAGATTTGCAGAGTGTGAGACTGAACATCCTTGGAGAAGCGGGCCCATGAGAGAGTAAGATAGTCCCTCATGAGGTCATAGATGGGGTGACGAGATACGAGTGCTATGACAACCAAGATCATGTACGCGTCGGCAACTCTAGAGGAGAATACTCACACAATGCATATGGAAGCCAAAAAACCGTGTCGCCTGGGAGGAAAAGGGTGCTCTCACCAGGGCCATGGCCACCGACAGTGCTCGCGACGTCAAAGTCACTCTCGCTGATAGCGCCGGCATCGGTTTCTGCACCCTCACCGTCCGTTTCGCCGTCCGTGCCCGGCCAGGGACCGCGTGCGCCGCGTTTTCCGACACGGCGGCTAGGCTCACCAGGAGAATTGCCGGTAGATCCATGGCCGATGGAGGAGCGGAGAACCTTGAGACGAGAAGCAACCAAAGACTGAGCGCTTTCCTTTCTGGCGCGACCAGCTTCGAGCGTTCTGCGGATAGCAGCACTCCTCTCTGCATCTGCGTGACTCCACACAGTCAAACACACACCATGGTAGGTGATCGTGCCACTTCCACCGACACCTGCAGCAGCTTGCTTGTCATACATGGGAGAATGGGGAACAGGCGGAGCAAGTACGGAGGAAGGGCCAAGATAGGCGGAGGAAGGGCGCGCGTTCGCAAAAGGATCGTCTGTGTAGGGGAACGTGAAAGTGGGTGCGGCCGAGGAGCGATCGGCGGTGAGGACGGAGCTTCTAAGCAAGCCAATGTCAGACGGGACAGGGGCAAGGGGGGTAGAGGGAGCGGGGAGAGTAAATGTGAAGGTGTGTATGGTGCTGGCGGGCTGAAGAGTGGAGGCAATGATCTCGACCTCACGAGTGAAGGAAAGCTGGGGGGGGGGGCGGGGATGAGAAGAGGGAGATGAGCAAAATGAGATAGGAACCTTGAGAGCCTTGGACAACATCTTGCCGACTTCAGCCTTTGAGAGTGCGCCTGCGCCCTTGAGGACTTCGGTGGGTTCGCCCTTTGCGTTTTTTTTCTTCTTCTTGCCTCCGCCGGCACCGGGAGAGACGGTGCTACCAAGGACCTCTGGTCTCCACCAACGGGCGACGGCGCCCTCGGAATGGTGGAGGCCGAGGACGGAATCGGGATCGGCGAGGGTCCAAGTGTGAGGACTTTTTGGGAGACCAGAGACGAGGTAGAGGGAAGTGAGGGGGAGAGAGGGGGGGTGCTGGGTGGGCGTGTTTGGGACGGAGCGGGTTGAGAGAATGGAGGTCCTGTTGGAGGCGGGAATGGGCTCCATTGACTTTGTGTGAGATATGCCGAGGATGCGAGAAGCCTTGTCGACCTGACGGGGAAGTCTTTTGGGGTCGGGCTTGTCGTGAGGAGGAGCAGAGACGGTGATGTAGTCGAGCTCGTCGGCAAGGGCGGGGTCGTCGTTGGTTGTGGTTGTGGAGATTGGAAGGGAAGAAGAGAGGGAAAGAAAGTTTGCCGAGTTGGGAAAAGACGCTGGCGGGGCAGACGCGCTGGCAGTTGACTTGATGGATGTTTTTCGAGAAAAGGACTGCTCCGACATCCGGCTTTTGAGCATTTTCTCGCTCATCGTGTGCACCGTCGGCGACGCTGCTACGGCGGGTGGTTGGACACTCGGTCGCCGTGGTTGTTTCGCAAGACTCATCCTACAACAACACTCCCGTATGTCATGTAACAAAAAAAAGAGCGACGGGGAAAGAGCGTGGAGGTGGAAATGAAAAGAGCCGAGTCTACTTGGCGAGCTCGCGTATTGGAGGATTCAGATATCCAGGGGCGTTACCTAGTTGATCCTCCGCTCGTCGTGAATCACCGAAATGACCTGCCGTCCAATCCACGTCCGCCCAGGCTCCACCTTGATATATCCCCTCACGTGTCCCGGTTCAACACAAACGTATTTCTCCCTGCTCAGCCGCATCAGCATTTTCTCACTCGCACCCCCAGAATACGCACCATCCACCGTCCTCCATGTCTCCAATCTTGCTTCCCGCAGCTTGCTGTGGGTTCCACACCACCACATCCTTCAGTCCCGACACATCGATCTCGACGCCTCCACCCGGCCATGTTATCTCGTATTTCTGCGATGCGTCTTCGTAGACAGAGTCGGTATACTTCCCCACATCTACTCCCGCCCTCGTCTCCTTCTTTGCCGTGTTCCGCCCTTCTTCACTCGTCTCCGTCTTATCGTAGTACGTATTGTCCTGCAAGGGAAACACGAGAACTTGGTTCGCCGGCGCGCGAATGTAGTTGTGAAACAGTGCTTGGAACTCGAGATTGTCCGGCGGATAGACGCTCGATGTGGATGTATTCGTCACATGCAGATCCGTGCTCAACTGGTGCTCCGCCAGCGTCACCACATACGCAAGCTGGAACGATCGGTCATATATGGCCTTGATGCTTGGCGTCGGGGCCAATGCTATTGCGCGATGCAGCATGCTGAGCGCGAGGAGAGGCATATCAGCGTGGATTGCTCACTCAGACGGACGGATACACCCGAGGCGTCGTCCGTGACAACACTGTCAAACGTCCACACTTGGTTTCTCGCAAAACCGTGTTGACCAAGGCGGGCATGCTCTGGGTGGCTGGGGGGGCCAAAGCATGGGAATACTACGGGAATGCCCCCCCGAACGGGCTTGGAGCCATCGAGTGCTGCCTTGGAGGACAGGAACAGCCTCTCGGCAGGCACAGGGTTGGCGAGTGTGCCTGCCTTCCAAGATATGATAGTGGCCCCGTAAAAGAGTAGCTCGGCTGAGGCACCCTAGATAGATGGGGCGATGAGTGACGGATGCTGAGGATGTTGAAATGGCCTCGCCTTTGGATGGGTGAGGTTGAGACGACGATCGTCTTGTAGTACGGGCATCGTTGTAGCTGAGAGAGAGACGCACTCGGATGACTTGTGGCTGAGGGTTTGTTATGTGGCGCGTCCAACCGAAACCATCACTCCAACACTCACTCTCTAGATTCAACTTTATTTCCCGTCAGTCTGCCCAACTCTCACTCTCACTCTCCCATAGCACCATGGACTCGTCTTTCAATCTAGAAGACGTCAGGTTTTTCTTACATCCGTAAACGCGATGTACTTATCCATCTTTTTCTCCTTTCAGATCGCTCCGATTGCGGTCTTAATGGACGAGCTGCGGTCAGAAGATGTCCAGTTGAGACTCAACGCCATCCACAGCATACCCACGATAGCCCTTGCACTAGGGCCCGATCGCGCACGGGATGAGCTCGTTCCATTCCTTCAAGACTCTGTCGACGATGAGGACGAGGTATTGTTGGCCTTGGCAGAGGAGCTTGGTCGAAATTTCGAGGAGTACATCGGTGGACCGCTGTATGCTCACGTTTTGCTGGGTCCTTTAGAGAATCTCTCCGCTGTAGAGGAAACATTGGTTAGGGACAAGGTATTTCCGCGTCTTGATTCCATCATTCTCCTCTTCCCTCATCTCTTCTCACAAGGCCGCGGAATCCATCTCGAAAATAGCCGCCATTCTGTCAACCACCCAAGTAGAAGAGCACTACATCCCCCTCCTAAAACGCCTGTCGCATGGTGAATGGTTCACCTCCCGAACTTCTTCCGCTGCACTTTATTCGCCAGTCTACCCTAAAGTCTCGCCTGCCATCCAAGACGAGTTGAGAAAAGCGTTCGCTGCCCTTGGCGCCGATGATACACCCATGGTTCGACGCGCTGCGGCGCGGTGGCTTGGCGTGCGTGTTAGACTGTCGAGGCTCGTACCACCTACTGAAAATCGTGTTTATCCAGCCTTTTGTCAAGAATCTCTCCAAGCACCATGTACTCTCAGATGGTCTGCCAGTTTACCGTAGACTTCAGTCGGATGATCAGGATTCCGTGCGCCTATTGACAGTCGAAGATCTGATCGTCATCGCTCAGCAGCTAACGCCATCCGAAGTCAAGGACCAACTGTTGAAACAAATAAGACATAGCGTTGCTGATAAGAGCTGGAGAGTGCGGTACATGGCCGCTACGCACTTCAACGAGGTGTGTCACAATCAGAATGCTGTGGTGACGAATGCTGATCAGCTATCTCTATTAGCTGGCCGAGGCGGTTGGTGCAGAGTTGGTCAGAGAGGAACTGATCGGGCAGTATGTTCAGCTCTTGAAAGACAATGAGGCAGAGGTGCGGACCGCCGCTGCCGGTCAGATCCCGGGTACCGTTGCGCTTTACGTTTTCATGCACACAATCGATGTTGATTTTGTTCCTTTCCTAGGCTTCTCTAAACTTATCGAAAGAGAGGTCATCTTGGCACGCATCGTACCTTGCGTCCGTGACTTGTCACACGATACATCGCAGCATGTCAGAGCTGCTCTCGCGAACCAGATTAGTGGACTGGCTCCACTTCTCGGTCGTGAAGCAACGGTCGAACACTTGCTCCCCTTATTTCTTCATCTGTTGAAGGACGAGTTCTCTGAGGTTCGCCTGAATGTTATCAGCAAACTGGAAACGGTCAACGGTGGTATGTAGAATTTCGACAACCTATATGGACGTTCCAGCCTGATTCGGATTTCTTATAGTTATTGACATCGAGCTCCTGTCGGATAGCCTCCTCCCTGCCATCATTGAACTGGCAGAAGACAAGTCATGGCGTGTTCGGCAAGCAATTATCGAGTATATTCCTCTTCTCGCAACGCAGTTGGGGAAACCGTTTTTCGACGAGCAACTCGGGAATCTATGTATGTCCTGGTTGGGAGACACCGTGTTCAGCATACGTGAAGCCGCTACTATAAATCTCAAGAAACTGACCGAAGTCTTTGGTGTTGAGTGGGCCAAGGTTGCCATCGTTCCCAAGGTCGTGGACATGGGTCAGCATCCTAACTACCTGTACCGGATGACCACTGTGCAAGCTATCACGGTATGTTGATGGCCACCAAAATCCCAGATCTTGCTGACACAATCCTCTAGACTATTTCACCCACTTTGACTTTGTCCATCATCCAGACAGAAATCATAACTCCCCTATTACAGCTTGCTGTTGACCCTATCCCCAACATACGATTCAATGTTGCCAAGGCTCTGGAGGTTTTGGCGGCTTCGTTTGGAGACGCTCCCGAGGGTAAAGAATTTGTGAGACAGAAAGTTATCCCTGTCCTGGAGCAACAGAAGAACGATGGAGACGCTGATGTTCGGTACTTCTCTACACGTGCACTGCAAAAAGCGCTGTCAGTGCTAGAAAGGTCTGGTAGGCATATGTTTTATCCCTGAATAAACTATACTCATATTCCTCCATAGGATGAAGTGGAAATATTCGATGAAATAAGCGTAATACCCAACTATAGCTTGTCCTATTCAGTCCATGGAGAATCAGGCAAAGAGCAAAGAGTACCGTACCTCCCCTGCAATCTGACGAATTTCAATCGCGTGACGACTGTCTGTCAGAGACAGTTTGTCCACAATACGGTCCGTGTTATAAAATTTTCTCTATAGTATCGCCAGCGGTTCGGTGGCATTTGCGTCCACCCCCATGGTGCTTCCCTCTTTGTCATTGCTTTTCGTTGACCTCCTTTTCGTCTGATCGCCGTGCTCTGCAGGCGACCCCTCTGTTTCTCACATCAATCAAGTTGTCCACGTCTTTCATATCGTCGTCGTCGTTTATCTTTTTTCCTGCCTTTTTAATCATGGCATCTGCTTCGTGGAGTAGTTGGCATCGAAAACGGGCAACCTTACTCGCTTGGAGAGAAGAAGCGTTACTGGCGTCATGATGGTTTCATCGCACTCCCGTCTGATGATGATGATCGTTTGGAACTCATCACTTTCGCAAGGGATATATACTGCAGCTACCGAAGATGGCATCTATCATTTCAATGCCCGTGACGTTCAGTCTCCCAATTCTCCACTCGATGGTCGGAAGAAGCTCACCACAATTGGAACGTGAACGCGGCTTTGACATATTGATGTGTCTCAGTCTGGTTATGCTCGAGGTTCAGCAGATCACCCGCGTTCGATGCTATTATCCTCTTTCTCGTCCTCGACTTGCGAAAACACCCCTTCCATCTGCAGGGAAGAATGTTTTCGTTCAAGGCATTCTCACTCGCTTTGAAGATCGTCGTTGTGTTCTCTTGGTGGAGGACATTTCCCTTGGTTCCTGCCCGTGATGGTTTCACGGCTGCGTCTGCTGCAACCTCAGATGCTCAGCCACCATCAAAAACGAAGCCGCAATTCAATTGGGGGAGGGGGAAGGCAAACGAATGTTTCTTGCTGAGACTCATATGCCGCTATCACTTTCTGCTGATCGTCAAAGAGCCGTGCACGCGCAGATCGAAATCCTGTATTGATTGCCTACAATTTAAAGCCTTCTCACATTCAAGATTTGCCTGTGGATTGTAACGCTGCACTGTCAATTTCTGAGTCTTCGGTCACGGAAGACAACTATGTTGCCGAACCTTGGTGGATTTCTTTGCAGCGACATCCTTCTCACCCATGGAATCGACGTTGCATACACTGCAATGCACTTCTATTATCTACCGAATCAATCAATCAACTTGATAAACTTGTCATCTTGTGACATCGCAAGCGTCTCATATTGGAATACGAAGACCTCACAAACTCACCTTCTTGCGTTCCCTACCATCCATGCCAGTGCTGAGGCCTGAGGAAGGAATGGAGACCACATAAATATTAGCCCGTCCCTTGAAACTTGCCGCCCGCCCTCCGGACTATCCGGGTCTACCTTCGATTGCAAGGCCAACAGCACTCCTTGACTCGTCATTTGCAATCTACCGGGCTGCGCCAAACTTATTACATTTACCTCTCATAAATGGCCTGGACTCTGATCCATATATTCTGCTAGTTGCCTCGTGAGACCAAACAACACATAGAGTATGTAACTTCATCCATATATAAAGGCGAGTGAATGAGTGACCTTACTCTTCATCTACCCACTGGTCTGCAAGAGATCCAAGTTTCGGGAGATGATAGCGCGAAAGTCCGCGCTTGGAAGCACCTAAGAAGGCCCGAGCTCTGGATCATGTCGAGGGAAGAAAACTGTGAGCGAGACTCCGATGTCCATGACTTGTTGGATCCTTACGCCATTGAAAATCCTGACACACAGAGAAGCAACGTGAGAGAGGAACGTATCCACGACGGAAATTGCAGTGCCGCGGCAAGTATGTGCGCAGTAAGTAGAGGAGTCATCAAGAGCGCCGCCTGGTATGCTGCTTGCGGTCATATTCAAATGAATCGAACAGTGACCGAACCAGCTGACCGTGAAAACGAACGTAGTCGTTGTGTATTTCTAGGACAAGTAACGCGAGGGCTTAACTCCGGGCTGCGATGTCAGCACGATCGAGCGTGGAAGGGAAAGACTTTGTCGAACCGGATATCGGGCCCAGTAGATAGGCGAATGCGGCCAGAACGTCGACGCGTAGACCGTAGGTTGTTTCCCAATCGTTGTGTTGGCCACGCTCTATATCTGTGCTCGCCGCAGCGGCAGAGGATATGGTGGACGACGGCAAGCCTCCGGACTGATAAGACGGTGGATTCTCCGGAAACCAAATTCTCGGTCGGGAGACAGGCTTGATGGGGAAACGAGAAGGATCATCTGGGGGTGGAGTCTGTAGGTCGGTGAGAAACGGATAAAAGGAAGGAAATGCGAGCGTACATAGGGGGCAAACGAGCCGGCAAAGTTGGGGGACATCTTCACAGCAGCATACTTACGTACTACGTAACTGAGTAAGTAACCGAATAGAGTGGCTGTGTCCGGGAAATGCCGGACGGACTCTGATTCTGCGACTCATTGACTTTCGCTCACAGGACCCATCTAGACATCGGGCAAGAAAACGTCGTACAACGCTGATCGACCGTCCCAATCATGGTGAGTATTCGTCCTTGGACCTCTCAAACCACCCCGCCAAGATTTACTGCAAATCACGGTTGGGGAGCGTTGGATGTCCTTCTGGCGGTCCAGATGACATTCGGTCTTCTGACAACTCTCCTAGGCTGATAACTCGGCACCTGTCACTCTGCGTACGCGCAAATTCATCACCAACCGTCTTCTCTCTCGCCGCCAATTCATCATCGATGTCCTCCATCCGTCCCGCCCCAACGTTTCCAAAGCCAATCTCCAGGAGAAGCTTGCCACCTTGTACAAGACTGACAAGAACCGTGTCGTCCTCTTCGGTCTCCGAACACAATTCGGTGGTGGAAAAAGCACTGGCTTTGCCCTCATTTACGATGACGAGGTCGCGCAAAAGAAGTTTGAGCCCAAACACCGCTTGATCAGGGTCGGTTCATCGTCTGCGTGCCATCTGCGTTCCTCATATTGCATTCTTAGAGCGGTATTGTAACCAAGGTTGAAAGGCCTTCTCGCAAGCTACGGCACGAAAGGAAAAACCGCGCAAAAAAGGTCGGTGATCCATAGATTGTTCGTTCCCGTAAGTTCACGACTTTCGTGTATCAGGTTCGGGGAACCAAGAAGACCAAGGCAACAGAGCCTCCCAAGAAGGGGAAGTAGGGGTTCCATGTCGAAACCAGGCTCTCCACTTCCTTTCCTATCACTTATCATCCCTCAGCATCTGGCAAAGTTGTATATATGGCATATGTCATTTCATCCTCTGTGGACACCCATGGAATCATATGCACATGCAAACAGCCTGAAAAACTCTTTCATTAGTGTGTCAAATCTAAGTGTATTACAACATCTGTTGGATATGATGGGTATCATGTCAGAACTGTTCACGAGACGGCAAGCTTAAAAGCCCAATTTCTTGTGTATGATATCTGGATCTTCTTGATATTCCTCTGCCGAGACCCACATCTGTATAAAAAAAACGTGAGCCTATGTTCACGATCGTACGCGAGTGCTAGACCTTCTTGAAAGTCCCCAGCCCTGCAAGGATAGAGCCACCTATCCAAGTGGAATACTTCCGCTCCGGTGGTGCGTAGATTTTAATCTTGACGTCCTTTAGAGCCAACTTCTTGACCTCATTGAGAAGCCGATCACCAAAACCTACAATGGACAGTAAGTGAAACCACATCCAGTTTAGTGGCTATTGACAGCTTACCTTTACATAATGTGCTACCCCCGCTTAGGACGATGTTCGAAAAGAGGCTCTTGCGCAGATCCAGATCGACTCTGTTGATGGAATCTACTACAACTTGGTGGACACCAGCATATTCCTGACCGATGAGCTCAGGATTGAACAGGATCTCTGGAGCTCGAAATCGTTCAGAGCCAAGCTAGAGCATCTTCAGGCTGAGGTCGGCATATACTCTGTCTGAGCTTACCTGCACTACGTTTCCATCAGGCAACCGGAACTCCTCTGGGCGTCCAAGAGTGTCCTTCTCCTCTTTAGACGGGTTCGTTGCTACATAACAACACTTTTCCTTGATCATCCGCACGACTTCCCGCTCGGCTGTTGTGTGTAGATGATGGCCAGACTTTCTCAGAAGCAACTGTAGGTGGTCCGTAACATCTCTGGGAAGCCAGTTCATAACCGTAGCTGTACATCAAGCTGAGCTGTACACACCTTCCCGCAACATCCACTCGACGAATGGCGTGAGGCATCGAAAAGCCCTCGAATACAGGTACGGCGTGAGTGACACCATCACCAGAGTCGAGTACAATGCCTGTCGTTCGCCCAGAGGAATAGCTTTATCCTCTCACAGTCAGTAACAAGTATATACTTTGGGTGATGAACCTACAGTGATAAAACGGCCTGCACCGAAAGGAACAATGCGGGGACATTGAATGTATCAAAGAAGATCTGTGCAGCAACGTCGCGATTGCTGCGAGGATTCAGCGGGGCCTCGGTCAAAAGCACGGGATGCTGCAAGGCGAGTGTTTGAGATGGAGCGCAAGTTGCAGTAGAATGCATCACACCTCTTCGCTAAGTGTACCAAGCTCCTCGGCATATATCCAGCTCCATATTCGTTCCATATCATCCCAGTCGGTAACGATCCCATGCTCCATGGGATACTTGATTTTGAGAAGGCCACGAAACTCTTGCGCTCGACGACCGATGAAGACGTCTCCTTCTAGAGCACCTGCCATGACGCGGACATGCTTTGGTCGTCCGACGCTGCAGCACAGTGTGATTCGTGTGGAGTTCCATGCAAAATTGAGTGGAATACATACAGGGAAGGGAAGAAACATTTTGGATGATCTTGACCAGCGAAGCCCGCCTTGATAGTACCTGAACCCTGAGGGGAGCGAGGTGAACACACGGATGCGACGGACAGCAGTTGGAACAAACATTGTCGATCACGACTGGCTGGTTGGTCAAGACATCTTCGTACTCGGCCATCTTTTGAGAATGTGGGCTTGTCGGATTCTAGTTACGAGGAGAATGGTAGTAATATGTTGTTGGGAACGATAGCGGTACACCAAACCGCACGACGCGTCTTCAGCCACCTCGCCACCATGCCACAACTACATAGTCATACCATCGTCATCCTTTTGCTCTGCCTCTTTGCATTACATGTCGTGCGTAGTTGCAAAGCCGTGTATTGACCTGCGGACAGCTAGAGCTTCATCACCAGATACCAGTGCAAGGGATCATAAGCAAATGGGAGGTGACCAACTTCTGCAAATGTAAGTCCTATCAATTGCCGTTGTGCACCAGACGGTCGAACAGGGAGTCTGCAGGCATCTGCTTCGAATCGAACTATACCATTTTGCAAATGGATGCTCCAGACAACCCATCGAAACCATGTCTCTCCTGTACCAAACAATGGTGTCTGGACCGGCAGCTCTCCATCTGTGACGGAGCTTCTCTCGGCGACACGGATCCTGACACGGCGACGGGGAAGGAAGGTGATGTCGAAGCGAGATGTTTCCGTCAGCCTCGATGTTTTGGCGTTTGTGACGAATGCTCATATCTGACTTAGAGCGCGATTCACCCAGGGACCAGCTAGTCGTCACCCTGTTTCTTTTGACTGTTTTCGGTTTGTTACTGAGTGCCGGGATCAAGAACCGCATGCTGAAGGCAGGCATGGACCCCAATATACCGTGGTTGGTGGGGAGGCGGTGGTGGAAGGTGTGCTAATTTCCATGACATGTCAAATTAATCACTCAAGCCTTTCTTAGGAGTGGATGCCTCATCGCCACTTGGAAGAGTACGACCTCCGCGAACACAGTGGAGCCGGTAGAGGAGGGTACAGAGAAGTTTCCGGGATGTTGCCCACATAGATATCAGTTCGAGTGTAGATGGGTCTGACGTCCAGCCCGCGACGTATCGAACACGAGTCCACGGTAGACGATCCAAACTAGCACGAAGAGAGTTGCGTACGAGGTCGGAATTAAATTGCATCTGAGCGCAGCGAGGAATAAACGAGGTACATACGCAGCAAACGCGCATGACCCAACGTGAGAGCCAGCACCGGCTTTCAACCACTGTGGTTACTGGCACAGCGCCCGCACCAGACAAATCTTGCATGGGTTCGCTGTGTTCGAGACCTGGTAGCCATTCAGGCGGTCACCAAGTGCTTGGCGGAGGCGCAGCGTCAACCTCAAATGTGCGGAATCATCAAAGTACCACCGACTCTGCCCGTGCTGCAGCTGCAGAAGCGGCTGAGACGAGACTGAAATCGGTAAGCTGTTCGGTTCGGGCTTCTGGAGAGGATTCACGAGGACTGTTCTGACTGTAGGCACAAGCACGCGGAACTCATGCGTCGAATCCGAAGCGGGGTCGTCTCGCAGCTCAGCTGGAAGCATCGAAGTCGGTTAAACCTGTGCCTGCATCGAGGCGAGAAGAACCACTTGTGGTGAGTGGAAATCTGATTTGACTGTACCCTCCCTCATTTCATCGCCTAGTGGGACTGATTTTGAATGAAATCTTTGTCGACAACTGTGAGTCTAGCATGTGGACCGATGTATTAGAGCGCCTTTCATCCCTTGCCATCAGGTTTTCTCGTGCTTCGTGGAATATGATCGCCGTGGACATTCTATCGGAACCGGCACAATCAACAAGCACGAATCCATTTCACGCAAAGTGGGATTCATTGATTCGCCCCTCGGGGTTATCGACCTTGTCCACTACCGGTCAACACGTTTATTTAATCTTCACTTGGACATCGAATACTGTACCATGTTTATTCTTGCCAACTTATCCAGTTCCCATGATCAATCGAGATCACTCCGCCTCAGAAAAAATGTCACTCTTGAGGGAACTGAGACCTTCAGTAGAGACAATTCCGAGTCCGAGGAGCCATACTATCCCGAATCGACACGTGGCAGTGTCAGGCTCGGTCTGTGTCTTGAATGCTTTGCCTGTACTATACTGCATCTACTGCATCTCATATGGTACCAGACAGTACCCACTCATGCACCGCGGGGAGTCTATCCGTTCAGCCTGAAATCACCCTTCGGTGGAGGAGGGTCCTTTGGGAGAGGAGTCCATACCCTGACAATTTCATACCACCAGATTCATTCTTGTCCGCTTTGCGGCGAAATCGTCAGTGAATCTGCTGCGAGTCACAAAGTTGATCGCTAACAATGTCTCAGCCAACTTCACCCCATACAGTTATTGCCCGCTGCTTTTCCTGTGCTGCGCAATTACACAGCATCTTGCAACGGTCTTCGTCTTCCTTGCGATCTTCGTGAGACTCAAGGAACGCTTACTTGACGCTCGCGTGTTGCTGTGGATATCGGTGACTTGTTCTGTGCTCGCATATGGCTTATGGGAGATCCTCCATAGTTCCAATCCTAGCCGTATCCCGCCAAACCGTCTGTCATGCCACATCGATTCCAGTCTCTCACTCAAGCCATTATTCTTAGGCTCAAAGGCATTCAAGTCGTCATTGTTGGTCCTTCTTGCTCTCATGGGCCTCGCCCCCGTCCTGAGAACTCTGACGGCTGCAACTTCGTCGGACTCCATATGGGCCTTGTCGGCGTGCCTCTTTCTTCTCAACACACTCCTGGCCGATTATAGCTGTATGAGGTCCGGATCATTTACTCAGGAAAGGTCTGTACTCAGCTCCTTTGTGAAACTGATCAATCCTCACAGCCAACAGGCTGACGTCCGTCTTATCCATGAACGCGGCGATGTCATCGTCCGTTGTTCTTGCCTCACGTTTGCCTGACGACCTGTCAGTATTTTCACTTGTTCTCTTTGCTGTGCAATTGTTTGCCCTGTTTCCGTTATTGCGTCATCGACTTTGGGTAAACGTTTCCCCTCGTCTTGTCACCGCGACGACTCGGTAACGTTGGACGGATTCACAGGCTATTTCGACAGTGCTGCAGACTTTGGTGACGTTATCAATCACCGCAGTGTCACTCGTCCTCGTCACACCTTTGTCGACGCCTATAGCCATAATCATGGCAGGCCTCTACATCGCAGTATCGTTTATCGCCCCAGGGGTGCTTGTCTGGGCGCAAAAATACAAAAAGCACGTTATTTCAATGTTCTCGCCTGGTTTGCCACCATTCACATCTATCCTTCTCCAGCGAAATCAGAGGGCCGTGGGATGTCGCCATTCCAAGACTGAACTGGATTTAATCATAGTGGGCGTGGTCAACGCACCGATGGGAATAGGATCGTCACCACCTTCCACCAATGGCTAGTCTCTCCATGTTAAATTTCCGCCCAGGTACCTTGTCCGCGGCCACGAACGGATCCTTGAATGCGTCTCACTTGCCCCCGGCGTATCTCCGACGGACGCTCCGTTTGCACGAAATGTTCACGGTGAATGTGTTGTACATTGAAGGTATCATATTACATGCAACACTATATATGACAGATGATTAGAAAATAGGCAAACATACTAAGTAGAGTTAGTAAAACAGTAGGTTCCAGTCTGTGTCCAACCAAAGACTGAGAGATGCACAATAGGATATTGTTTGTCGTCAATTTTGTGTGTTGGTCCTGTAGCCCGGTCATTCCATGTCAGGGTCATCATTATGCAAACGTGGTCGCTTGGAGCCAGTAGCCACTCCCATCCCAATACCTCTTGCTTCCAGCACCTCCATCGCCACCTTTGCCGCACCCTCCGAAGACTTCTTTGTGCGTGTCCGCGTTCTCCGTAACGCCCCAAATGCTTGTGCTTTGATCACCGCCAGGGTGCCGGAAATGGGTGGAGCACCAGGAGAGGGTGACCGTGACTCCCTGTCGAGACCACGGCGTGGTCGCAATTTAGGAAGCTGAGAGTAAGAGTTTGACTCCCCCTCGCTGCTTCCTCGTTCGTGCTGGGAGCCATTGTCACTGCCAGAAAAGTGAGGTATAGCAGGTAGCAACGGGCGTTCCGGACCAGAGTTCGCTCGCCTAGGGCCGATCCTGTATCGGACGCCGTCACTTGCAGCGCCAGGTAGCGAAATATCGGCCGTTCCACCGTGAAGAGTAACCTCAGGGCCGTGGGCGCTCGAGTGCCTGCGGTAGTCAAACTCTGGTCTTTCCTGACCGATCGAGCCTTCTGGAGGAAAAGTGAACTGAAAGGGTGACGTTAATGACGTGGTGGATGAAGAAGGTGGCGTAGACGTGGTTGGTGATATTGACCGGCTCCCCGGGAAAAGGTAAGGGGTTGTTTCCAAGTGATTCAAAGGTGCTTTCTGTTCGTCTATGAAAGAGCGATTCACATACATATCGGGTGAGGTCAACGTGGGGGACCCTGGTAAATGAGGTCAGGGATGATAAGATCGGCCGTGGGTATGGAACTTGCCGCTGCAGGAGGACGTTTGGGGGACATTTTGGGCCCACGCTGCATCACGGCTCATCGTTTGAACGGGATAGGAATACTGGCCAAACTTTGAAACGCGGTTACCTCCCAGTTGTGGGGTCGGCGCGGCGGTGGTGAGATGATCGGTATCAACACCAGAGTAAGACAAGGATGGGGATTGTGCTGGATAACCGTGGTTCGGGGGAGGGCCATATGCGCCATTGCACAGAGATGCGGTGTCGTCACTTGTCTGGAAACCCATGCCGTCGTCACTGTAGTGGCTACCGTGCGATGTGGGCAGGCGATTGGGAATGATATTAGATGGGGCATGGGTGGGGAATGTGGAGGGGAGAGGGGGCAAGTCATCGGACTCGGGCGCTTGTCCGGTCTTGCGTGCTTGCCAAAGTGCTCTCCAGAACTTTTCACGTTCGCGCAACTCGTGTTTCAGACGGGCATTGTCTTGCCTGAGCTCGCCGGCCTCCTGGCGGGCCTCGCGACACGAATCCTGGAGCTGCAGGACGACGGACTCGAGAGAGGTGACTGGGGGGAAAGAGATTATGAGCGGGGAGATGGAGGAGAAAGGTTGGGTGCTGACCTGTTTCCTCGAGGGTGGCGATGTAATTGGCGCGCCTAAACAAGGATGGGATCAGAGAAGAGGGGAGGATAGTGTGGGTCGAGATCACCTCTGGCGGAAGGCGGCCTGGGCATCCGCGTTTTTCTTCTTGCGGAGGGCGATATCGGTCATGCGGACGAGAGAATCGTCGATGTCGGCTTTGCATTCGGACTTGTCGTCTGGGGGAGAATGGGCGAGGTCGAGCTTGTTCGGCATAGGGAAGGAAAGAAAGGAAGGAAGGGAGGACTTGAGCGATGAACTGGAGCGACGGAGGAGGTTTAAAATGGCATGGAAAAAAAAAAAAAAAAAGAATTCGAATCAAGGGCACGAGGAGAGGGCCGCGGTGTGATCGAGTTAAGCGAGCGCATTTACAATCCAGTCCGTCAGCGTGGCAGCGTCCCTCCGTACAACAAAACTCGTCCTGAGTCAAGACAGACTTGGATCTGCATTCATTCCCGACCCACAGCTTCCAGGAACCTCTAAACCTCTCCCCCTCCCCCGATACAATCTCGTCCGTTGATTGTCTCTTCTCTTCCCAATGTCGAGTCAGCTCCCCTCCCCCATAACTCGATAAACAGACAGACAACGAGGCCGCGCGCGACCCCACCCACTTCCGTTATGGTCATGTCCCGACCACCTCCATCTCCCCGTCCTCTTCTCCTTCCTGCTCCTCCCCTTCCATATCCAGCACCTCCATCCTCGTCCCATCCCCGTCCAACACACATACAACTCGCCGTCCGACCCTCCCGTTCACCGCCAGCGACACTGATCCGTTTTTGCACCCACACAACCGGCGCCATCTTGTGATCGGGATCGGATTGCACGGAAGCTGAGCCATGCCGTCAGTAAAAACACCGCGCACAAGGTCTCGACAAAAACATGGCCCGAACACGAGACTTACATGCCCCTCCTTCCTTCTCTCCAGCACGCTTGTCATCATATCTGCCCGGGCGGGACCGCTTACGTATCTTTCTGTTTGGAGTTTGTGGTACCCTAGTGTGCTGTAGTTTACCGTAGCGACGAATATCGCGCCTTGCTCATAATTTTGGTTAATGCACGCAGCGGATGCAGATGGAACATGCTTTCCTCACCCTGAGTCTCCTTGCCTTGGTAGACAACGATGAGCGTCTCCTCGTCAAAGAATTCGGCTTCCAATACATCAACCTCGGTACTTCCTTCCCCACCAATCTCGCGCACGAAGCACTCTAAAAGAGACACCTCGACGTCGTCGTGGACTCCTGCCACATATTGTCCGTACGGCATTCGGCTCACACACACTTTTTTGTATATATTCAGTTCAGAAGTGGCGATGAATCCAACTCACTCACAAACCGCTTGTCCTTCTGAACTCACGTGGACGGCAAGATACTGCAGGAGGTGATCCGGCTACAAGGACCGAATTTAGGTCAATATCACCCCACCGCAAAGACCATGCTGTTTACCTCGTTTTGATTGCTGACCACTCTCTGACGCACAAAATGACATACAGCTTCTGTGGGAACCGAGCTTGCCTGCGCCGGGGTAGCTCCACCATCCACTGACACAGCAGCGGATCGAGCAGCGGCTTGAGAACCTTCTGCAAAGACCCCTTGGCACCGAGAAGCTATTTCCTGTACGAGTGCGTCCAGATTCTTGTCCAGATGCGAAAGATCATTCGACGGGACCTTCTGAAATAATAATTTGACCTCATGTAAAGGACATGAATATCCACTTCAAAAGAAAACCTACTGGCTGCCACGATGTTTGTGACGGGTCTTGCAACGCGGCACGAGCCAGTTGTATCACCTCGTCAAGCGTCATAGAGCTTTGGGGAGGTCCAAAGCATGAAAGATCTCCAGGATTGAATTGGGGAAGTGAACCCGTAAACCATTCGTCAATCTTACTGGTCATGAGCCCGGATATTAAGTAGCCGTTGACTTCGAGGATGTCGTGATCTGGATTAGTGTGTGACTCCGCACTCGGATTCGCGACAATGGTCTCTGAATAGATCTCAGACAGGGGGTCGACCGGAAAACAAGTGAACATGTGGTACAGACCATGTCGAATGAAAGACAGGAACTGTTTGAAGGCCCCAAGTTCTTTCCTCGCTTCAGCAGCCAGCCATGAGGAAACGAATATGCCACGCTCAATCATTTTCAAGCAAGAATCCACATAATCCGCACTGAGGCCAAACAATATAAACTGTGGCCTTATTGGGAATTGAAATCCACTACGTCACCGTGAACTCGAGGCCACTCACATGTATGACCACCCAAGAATTTCATCCAGGATGATGTGTAGTCTCTGCAAGGCAGGAATGATGCGTGTACTCGCATAATCACGCATCTTTGTTAGTGATTCCGTGACTGAGGAATCCCATTTTTGAAGAGTCTGAAAGGAGCGTGAAATTAGAAAGTAGTGATCGAGAGAAACCTACTCGTTCGCTGTTTTGTTCACTGCTTGTAATGAAATCCGACAACCCCTCTGACCCAGACCCTGTCACAAGCAAGGTGGTGAGGTCTAGGATGACATTGGGGTTCTGATCTGTGCAAACGTGGTTATATCACCGAAACGACGACATAGAATGGAATACCCACGACCGTATTGCTCCCTGAGCCTTCTCTCCAAAGCTTGCACCCACTTAATCCCGATATCCCTAGCCCCTGTGAACGACTCCGATCCAAACCAGCTTTCTCGAACCTCGTTGACGACGCGCATTATATACCATGTCAACTCGCGAGCGGCAGACGAGAGTCGCGCGAAATCGCGCGCTTTGGGTGTTGCGAGAAGTGGGATGTCGACAACGAGAGGTTGCATTCCCGTTGATAGCAAGTCGGAGTTAAGAGACTGCGGGTGGAGGAAAATTAGTGGTTTACAGGGGTGTTTGAACAAAGTAGTAGATGGCAATCCATCAGGTAGAGCCACAGATCCAAGGAAATAGCTTCCATCTAAGAAACAATGAAGAACGCCCCGCTCGTCAACCAGTGTGAGTAAGCTGTCTTCGTCTTCTCGTGCCTGTGCGGAAGACTTCGACTCTTCCATTTTGTCATGAGCGCCATGACTTTGACTCGAGGAAGCAATGGATGCATCCTCCAAGAATGGGATCAAAGCTGGCCACTGCTCAATTACTATTGGGGTTGACCGCTGCGAGGGAATCCGGGTCTGTGTACCCTGAAAAGCGAATAAATCGGTTGCACTAGACAAGAGGTCAAACATATGTTAGAATCGATCAGATTGACTCACGTCATATTTTCACCGTTTTCTTTGAGATGATCAAGTAAAGGCAGTATTTTAAGAATAGACAGCGCCGAACCAGTCTAGACGACTGCTGAGCTCTTTGGTCAAAGTTTCAAGGACAGCTTACTTTTACCCCACTCCGCTTCAATATGTCGGGGATGACGCTGTTTGCTGAAGAGTGGTGACCAGCGAACCACCAAATCCCAACAATAGTTCGAGTTGTTTGAGGAGCGCTCTGGTGGAAAGGTATGGACAAGCAACGCTCGACATGCCCATCTTGAACAGAATGAAGAGTGATGTGTGCGGAGTCGCGAACTACTGTTATTGTCTGACCTGGGGTATAATCATGAGCTAGAGTACATGGGAGAAAAAGGATGAGAGCACACCACTGGGACTCCAAACTAAAGCAGCAACCGTGGCTGAAGTATCATCATCTTCCCCAACATCTACCTCCCATTTCTTTGCACCTTGTAGCTTCCAAAGGCTCAGCTTATCATGTCCGCCAAGCCGCGATATCAAGACGATCAAATCTTTGTCCGGACAGCACGCTGCGGAGAGCAGCCGGCATGGCGAAGGGAACCGGAGAACAGCGAGCGACGCGAATGCATTGTTTTCCATTGTGAAACACAATGGATACGATCTAGCAGACTTGTTTTGGACTCTGGCAAAGAACTTTTGAGGCGTGAAGTCATTCGAAGTTAATTAGAGCGCCCTTCGCGGTGTAGGGTAGAGGCTTCGCGCCACGCGAAATGGTGCTTCCTACAACCACTTCAGGAATACTACACAAGTGATTGTTACACTCTCCACAAGCCGCTCCCGAAATTCGTAACACGCCAACATCTTGTTCTGATGCTGTTGCAGCTCACGACCGACTGTACTATCACTTACGGTCCTTCCGTTTTCCCATTCCGCCAATAGCGTCACCCTTTTTCGCTCTGATGCCTTCACCGCGTGCCTTCCTTGCAGATAAATCTTGCTCAAATGCGCTCACCGTGCGTGATCTTGCCTTCGACTTTGAGCCGTGTTTCAGTCGCGTGGGTCCTCTGCTCAGAGTCCCCCCAATCCTCCCCGGTTTGGCCGCCTTCTTCGCTGAGCGGATAGCAGCATTGAGGCCGGCATTATCTCCAATCTCTTTGTCCACTTCCATGGCCATTTTACGTCGCTTCACCTTGCGAGATAATCCTGCGTACTTGTCTCTCTTTGGCTGAAAGCACCATCCCGTCAATAGAAATACTGCAATCTAAGCCTCTGCACTAACCTTGGAGGTGTCCTCTGATGTAGCTCCCTTCTTTGACGATGCAGAGATTGCAGCGCCGTGTTCATGACGCAGTTTGCTTACAGCTATACATATGGACATGACCACAGTTAGTGCGACTCTCTCAATCAACCACTTGTCGAACCTGCCGCCTTTGATCTTTCCTTCTCAGTCTGGAACCAAGTCCTTGCGGGTCTAGAGAAAATTTCAGCCTCGTGGTCAATCATGTTCTGACTCTTGCTCAGTTCCATCTCTGCTCGTCGTATCTAAACGTTACAGTGAGAAGCTGACGAGAACATCATGAGAAGTAGACACACCTGCTTTTCTTCTTTCTCTTCTTGGAGGATCGAAGCTATTTCAGATTTCAGGCTTTCCACTTTCTTAGCCCACCGAGTAAGTACGTCCGTCGGAATGATTCTGTGTCTAACACTGTCCTCCCCACTACTGTGCTTAACAACAGCTTTGAGCATTTTACGATCACCTTCTCCAACCAAGGTTATCGAACTATTCATTTCAGAGAAATATCTTCAAGGACAGAAGTCCACACGCACCGACCAGTCTTCCCTGCTCTGGCTGTCCGACCCACGCGGTGAAGATACTGTGACAACTGATTAGGCATGTCATAATTAACCACAGTTTCGATGCCCTTGATATCGAGTCCACGAGAAGCCAGATCTGTTGCCATAAGGAAGTTAACATGTCCATTACGAAATAGGCGAAGCGCTTCGAGGCGCTAAAAGCTCGTTTGTCAACGCTCTGGAAAGAACATAAATGGCTTACCTGTTCTTGTGAAAGATCCCCATGCAGTTCGCCAGCCTTCATGTCGAGAAGACCAAAAACAATACGGATTTGGTGCGCGAGTTTCTTACTGCGGAAGAAAACAATGACGCCTTGTTTAAATGATCTTTTACAGAGAGTTACGAGCAAGGCAGTCCGTTCTGCTTCCTTCTCGGCACGAACTCGCACAAACTCCTGGACGAGCCCTTTGGCAGTTCTATGCTTTGGATCGACAAACAGACGGACGGGTTTGTTCAACGACATCTTAACCAACTCGTCGACGGAATCTGTCATAGTGGCGGAGAAAAGCATTGTCTGTCGCGAGACAGGGCAAGCTTTGATGATTTCATCCAGCTCATCAGCAAAACCTTCCGAAAGCATACGGTCGGCTTCATCAAGTACGAGGACATCAAGAGCATCAAGTGTGAATGAAGGTGAATTGCGAAGATGATCAATGAGCCTGCCAGGTGTTGCGACCACAACATCTGGGTAGGTTCGTAATGCTGCTTCCTGGGACTTTAGGGACAGGCCACCTAATACATTATCAATGAGCGTAGTCCAAGCGCAAAAACGATATTCGCTGACCGGCTGCCAAACAACACCTAATATCGGTATAAGCGGCTAGCTTAGAGGCCACTTCAAAGCATTGCACTGCGAGTTCTCTCGTAGGTACGAGGATGAGGCACCGCGTCGCAGCTGCATGTTTCCCTTTCTCTCGATATAAGAGACGTTCGAGTAAAGGAACGATGAATGCTGCCGTCTTTCCCGATCCCGTCACAGCATTCCCAACGATATCTTTGCCCAAAAGAGCAACAGGGATTGTTGCGGCCTGAATTGGAGTAGGGGAGACAAATCCAAGGGCATTGAGCGCTTTCTGAATAGGACGCGACAAATTCATTGTCAAGAAGGAGGTATGGGCGTTCTGATGAACTTCGGATGTAAAGAAGGCTGCTTTGCGATCCTTCTCTGCCTGCGTCTCAATTTCCAAACTGTCCGAAGAGTCAGTGTCCTCTGTGCCGGTGACTTGCTCCTCCGACTCAGATTGCTCGTCGGATGTTGCTAATGGGTCCTCGTCTTCTTCATGGGATGTGTCGGTTTGCTGGAGAATACTAGTTTCATCTGAAACATAACCATCGCTTCCTACGCCACTTCCTTCTTGGACATCATCGTCATTTCGTTTGCGCTTCACGCTGACTCGCTTCAGCCTCCGCCTGTGGATGATATCGTCTACGGACACGGGATCCTACGGGTAGTTCAACAATGCAAACTTGAAATAAAGAAATACCGAGAAGAATGCTTACGGGTTTGACCATTTTTTTCACGACGTCTTCCAATTGATCAGACTGAAGCAGCTCTACGAATGGGTCCTCCGATAGGTCAAAGTGAAAACCAGGATCTATGCGATACTCGTCTTCTTCGTTTTTGAGCTTTCCGCTGGGCTTTCGTCGTTGTTCGTCATCAGAGTCTATAGTCATAATGAAATCCATGGTGGTAGAGGACAGATTCACGACGCGCTATAGGTGTGAACAACCAAGGTGCCCATACCATGAAGTCAGTATCACCAAATAAAGACAAACATTATCTTGGATGTCTTGCTCGCCGATTCCAGACTCGGATGTCACGGTTCGCGTCAATATGAGTGAGCCAAACATACCTGTACCACCTGAATTGGGGCATCTCTCGACGTTCATTCACTCCCATGTAGAATGTCTAGCAGGATCTAGCAGCGAGCTTCGCTCCATTGCGCTGTGTGCCGCAAAACACATCTTCGACTGGGGTGAGATGGATCTGTTTGAACATTTCTCGAAAGCTTAATGAACACTTTGACCAGCTCTCGAGACAGAGAAATCTTCGAAACCTCATTTGGGAACATTATTGGCTACGCTCACTGAAGCGGCTCCGCCACAAACGAGGTCCCGGGCACGCAGTACCTCGACACAAAAGCGAAGTCCAAGCCCGATGCAAAAACCTTCAAAGAAAATTGACATTCGAGAGACACCGCTTCCATCCCTCTTCATCGAGGGCATGAACGTCGATCAGATATGGCAACAATTGGACCTAAGAGCAGCACGGGTATGTGAGAACCTGCAGGCTCTGCAGGGCGAAGACGAGGACGAAAAAGCAAATTTGGCAGGAGAAAATAACAATACTGATGAAAGTGAGGACGAAGACGAAGACGACGCTGAAGAGATGGATATAGATGACGATGAGAATCTCTGGGAAGAGCTCAGTGGTGGGGAAGAGGATGGCAGTTCAACAGCAGAAGGTGTCGTCAACCTTCAGAAAGAGATTTCTGAAGACGATGAAGATCACGGACCCCCGACTTCAATGTTGGACATTATTCACGGCCAGAAAAAGCTGAACCCATCGAGGTCATATTCTCAGAGGCACTCGGGCCTTGACGATGGTTTCTTCGATCTTGCGACTTTCAATGCTGAAACAAGCCAAGTAGAAGCAAAGGAGGTATCCCAAAGAAAACTAGATTTTGTTGCAGACGAAGATTCTGCAGAGGAGTCCGAAGTAGATCTTTTTGGCTCAGTCGATGACCCAGAAACTGGTGTGGATGGTCTTGGTAAGTAACAGTAGACGCTGGTGGTTGCTTCTCATCGCTGGCAGCACCAACAGAGCTTTTCTACAATGACTTTTTTGAGCCGCCGCCCCGAATACAGAGTGTCAGGTCATCAAAGGTTCGGTTTCACGAGCGAGTGTCCGTCAAGAAAATAAAGCCGGTGGGAAAGGGTATGCCAGTCTCCTCCATGGGCGACGAAGACAGCGAGGAGGAGGAGGAGGAGGAGGAGAGCGATTGATGACAGTAATTAACAGCCTTTGCTCTTGATGCCCGTCGCTACTATCAATGAATGAACAGTTGGAACTAGTGATGTCACGTGATATAACAGATGAGCTGTGGGCACAGTTTTCCGTTCTTCCTCACAACACAATCTCTGCCTACGACACTGTCCAGCATGTCTTTTTGGAAGCGCAAGGACAAGCCACTCATCCCGCCCATCCAATCTGAGCTTGCACCACCGCCTGGTGCGTCTCGCAGTTCATCCCGCACTACCTCGCCTCTCCCAAGTTACCGTTCCAATGCCAGCACGTACGTACCCAGCAGAGATGGACCAGATCCATACAACACCATGGGGAGGTCAAAGTCCCAGGGTGGAGTCGACGACTATGAGTCTCCTGTTGTCAAATCAAGCACTAGCGATGCTCAGTCCCAGCTGGACCGGGCGCGCGGGGAGCTCTTTGCTGGATACAATTCTGAAAAGGCAGGTTCTGGCCGTTTCTTCAATGGTCCCGAGATTGGGAGAGAGCCTCCTCCTGGAGAGGAGAACGATGAGGATGTAGAGGGTATTAAACAACAGACGAGATTCCTCAAACAGGAGAGCGTTAACTCCACTAGAAACGCGCTTCGGATGGCTCGGGAGGCTGAAGAAACTGCTAGGGGAACTATGGGTCGGCTCGCAGACCAGTCTGGTACGTCTGACCTTTTCGAGCGCAACTTAATTCATAATCACGTCTTCGCAGAGAAATTGGCGAACACTCAACGCCACCTCGATGTGTCCAAGACTCATGTCTTGCGGGCAGAAGATCAGATTGGCGAACTCAAGAAGCTCAATAGATCAATTTTCCGTCCATCGATAACCTTTAACAAGGACGCCAAACGCGCTGCTCAAGAGGCCAAAATACAGGAACGTTACGAGGATGAAAGGCGTGAACGAGAGAAGGCAATGACGGACATCAGAGACACTCAGAATCGTCTCGGTCGGGCGGCTACCTACGGGCAGCAAGATGATGACGAGGGGATTCAGACTGATGCAGGCGGGTTTGGCAGCTCCAAGTTCCGAACCGCGGAACAACTTGCAGCAAGGAAGGAGCAACGGAAGCGCTACCAGTTCGAGGGTGGAGGCTCAGATGATGAAGTCGAGGATGAGCTAGATGACAACCTTGACGAGATCTCCCGAGTCACAAAGAGCTTGAAAGCCCTTGGGACGGTCATGGGACAGGAGCTTGACAGACAGAATGAACGTCTTGATGTCATCGCAGGCGAAGCTACGAGTCTTGACAATGGTGTCTTCAGACAAACTGAGAGGGTGAGATTGCACTTATATCTTAAGTTCGGTGTTAACACTCCCTCCAGCTCAAAAAGATAAAGTAGTCGTCCTAGAGAGGGTTTTGTGCTTTCACTGCCCGGGACTCTGCGGTGGGAATTTAAACTATTCCACTGTACTAGATACCTTTTTGTCAACTGACAATTTTGACTAATATCTGAGTTGTTAAGCATGGACGTGGTTCAGAACTCCATTGATCTAAGGAAGCGTGATTCGAGCCAGTTCCGCCAGTATCTTTAAGGTGTTGGTTCACAAGTTCATTGTTCCCTGTGAGAACAATGCAGGGAGTATTCTCACTTGATCCCGTAATGCGACGTGTACCTGGTTGTCCACTGATCAAGGCACCACTCGTGTGAGAAGTCCCTCGCAGAAATTCAGGTCTGTTTGGCCATGGCTCCCTTGGTTCTGACCATTTCCTGGATCCAATACTTCATCCAGCCGCGTCTTGTGCTGTAATATGCGCTCGTTTCATATACTGTCGCTCGTTTCAAGCGTTTTCCTACTCTCGTGCTCTCCTAGTCAAGCTCAACACCCGTACACGCACGAGAAGCTTCGTGTCCGACATCGACACATCAACAACCTGTCCAACACGTTCGATGAAAAATACAAAAGAGACGCAAATGCTGCCTTTACATACTTCAACGATGGACAGTGAGTCCATACAACACCCCGCTTAATGCAAAATCCCCTGAATTGTCCCCCTTCAGAGGTGCGTGTGGCGCTACGAATGGTCCCAATGATTTTGTACGTGTTGTCGATGTGTTGCGCTACACGTCTAATCACTCACTCACCGTGTTCAGATTGTTGCATTAAATTCTGCTGTAAGTGAGATCAGCATATGTGTCATGGCTTGTGGTGCTTACTCGTGCAGGAATACGATGGTGGTGCCCATTGCTTTGAGATGATCACAATCACCATCGGTGGGAAAACGGCACAAGCCCAGATAACGGATGAGGTATGTTGTTCACTCTGCAGTCTGGCATAACTCATTCATATCATCCACCACTAGTGTCCTGGTTGCTCGCTCGGTGGCCTAGATTTCAGCCAGGGCCTTTTCGAGTTCTTTGCACCGCTTAGCGTGGGAGAACTTTATGGGTCCTGGTCCTACAATAGTGACATAGCTACGTCAAGCTCGACGCCGCCGCCACCACCAACTACCTATCACACTCCTACTCCAACTACCACCATGGCTATCACATCCTCCTCCTCGTCGACGGCTTTGTCAACCGCCGTCACGACTTCTTTGACGTCTATCGTTGTTCCATCCTCAACCTCAACCACATCCACTGTTCCTACGTCCACACCTCAGGATTCGCAAGTTATCGCGCAAATCAATCTTTCACTATTGGAACTTGGTTTACTGCTTGAGGCTTCGTTCAAGGCTCAGACTTGATGCATGATGTTGCTCTTGATCCTCATTGCCGCACGGGAGCTGATCTGTACTCGATCCTTCTGTGTGTTTGTCTCCGTGGTGATAACATAGCTATTTGGTCTACTCATTCGTATGCAACGGCTGCCTGAACAATCCGCAAAAAGACACTTCTGTCTTTTTCAGCCGGCTCCTCCTTCCTTCCGGCCTTCCAAAGGTAATAAAGTCCTCTGATGCTCTCTGCGAGCGCCTTATCCTCTGCCTCACCAAGAGGGTGTGGACGGCATTTAGAAAGTGGAACTCCATCGACCTCGACCATATCAGGGGAAACAACTGCATCCAGATATCCGTTAGGCAGTGGGGGTGTGACCAATTCAGAATCTGCGATAGTCTGTTCCGGCGAAGGGTCGGTACTGTATGCTGAAGGTGACCGTAATAAACATGGATCATCAATAACAGAGGTGCAGACGTCCTCTCTAGGAGATATCGTGCTGAGAAGATGCGCAAGCATATCCGGGGATGGAGGTCCTAGCCTGGGAGCGAGTGAGCGAGAATGGATCGTGTCGACCGGGACGTCAATAATTGGATCATCTTCTGGTGAGAATGGGAAGGCCGATTTGTTGCAATTCACATTCCGGAGTTTGCGGTTAGTTCGTAGGGGGGAGGGAAGGGTGGAATCAGCGGAACCTAGAAAGGCCGAAGAATCAAGCTGGGAATTTTTGCAGGTAGCATTAGAACGGAAATAGCAACCTTGCACAGAAGCATACTGTGCCCAATACGCATCTTCCCCCTCAGCAGCGTCAGGCTGTGATTCACTTCGGGGTGGTGAAGCGGAAGTCAGATGATGTCCTGCCGCCCCATAGGCATCCCAATAGGAGTCGTCACTGCCGCTGCTGATACGATCGGCTTCAGCAACTAGATCGAGGGACAGAGGTCGCGGAGGGCCTGCCCCACATGCAGAGTTGCTGGCGAGTGACTCTTGCGGAGTTGAGAGCGAGGAGGAAGACGGGAATGGCATCAGCCGGAGGTCGTGATACTGCCAACCGTAGACATCATCCCAATGGAAGAGCATGCGCAACCCATCTGCACCTGAGGATACCTGTACATGCGCAAAGATAGATTCGGGGTCTGATGTGTAACGAGTTGGGTAGCTGGCCTGATCAAACAGAAGGGGTAAGCGATCAAGGAGGTCGATGGTTTTGGCGCTGTCAGGGGACGGCCAGCACAAGTACTCGACGGGGGAGGAGGGAGATATTTGAAGGAAGTGGTGCCGCTGACGAAGAGGGGTAGAGATGAGATGTGGCGGGAGGGGATCGGTGAGAGGCGAGATGTGCTGGAGGACGAGGTTGACGGTGTGCGCGGGGAGGGAGTACATGGTGGTTGGAAAAAGAGCGTTGACTCCCTCGGCTGACATCTTGAATATCTCTGTCTGACATGTCACGAGGCTGACACCCCCCCTGTGCTGGGATCCGACACCCCCCATGATCTCATTATTTTATCCCACTCTCTCACTGCCCGCACAACGAGCACAACGGTTGCCTTACACCTCGCACACAAGTCATGCGAGTCTCAATCTTGCTTGCCACTCTGGCATTGCCAGTCCTTTCTGCTGCCCAGGTATTCCTTCTCTTCCCTCCACCCCTCTGCCTCACTCACATTCCTTGACCTCGTCCAGTCTTCGCAAGTATCTACTTCTCCAGTCATGTGGGAGACGCTGCATCCTAACCGTACTCTAGTAACAGCTCGCAGACTACCATTACTGCCGCACCGAGTTCAGCTAGTCAGTCAGGGTCTAACACCGGTAATGCAACCGCAACAGGGTCAGGTTCAGCAAGTATCTCAGGTAGCTCTGCTGGAAACGCAACTACCACCGCAAATACGACATCCATCCTTCCAACCGCTCCTTCTACTGTCGCTGGTGACAACGGTGGTGGTCCCAACGGCGGCGCGCCAAGTCCAGGAGCATCTGCATCCGGTGGTATATATGGTCCACCGGATGGCTACATCGCTGGCGCGGAAGCAATTCGAAGCGCTGGGGTGCTTGGGTTGGTCGGGTTCGCCGTTGGGGGGGCTTTGGTCCTTGTTTGACCCCAGTCTGGTCCTGTGCTTGGTCCTTGAATATTGCATGCGATATACCTCCTGGGACTTCTTAGGACTCTGCTTGATGGAGTTACTCGATTCTTTTGGACTTTGCTAGGTTTGCAGACACTCATATGTCTATCTGACATGGTATCTACTTCCCCTCATTGACACTTTATTCTTAGTACCATACTGGACTTTTGCTTGCAACCGCTACCATTCAACTCGATGAATAATAGTTGGCGTATACACTGTAAAGCACAGCATCTCGTAGACCCCCTTTTTGGATTAACTTTGGAATAAGTACTCGTACACATAGACGATATTGTTGCGCTTGACCTTGCTCGAAATGTTCAGGTGGGCGCTGGCGTTGCGGCCATTGGTCTTTCCCAAAAGTGTCCAGCAGTGCCACTCAGCCTCTCATCGATTTGTCCAGTTTCGTGCGCTTGTTCAGTCACGCATGCCTCAAGCACAGCCGACTGCAAAAAGACAGAGGATGGATGTCAAGGTTCAGTGATTAGTACCATGCCTTCGCAGGATGTCAGCCTCATTAGTCACTTGCAGACAATAGGAACACACGATGGAACTTTTCATTGTGATGAAGCATTGGCTGTCTTTCTCTTGCGCCTCACGGAAACGTATCATGCCGCAGGTACCCGTACAGTATGGTTTTCGCTTCCTCATTTTCAACAGTCTTGTAGATGTGAAGCGCAGCAGGGACCCAGTCATTCTAGATTCATGCGACATCATCGTCGATGTCGGGGCGGTGTATGACGAAAGCAAGCAACGCTTTGATCATCACCAGAGGGGTTTCCAAGAAATATTTGAACATGGATTTACGACCAAGTTGTCGTCCGCCGGCCTCATTTACAAGTATGTCGAAGGCCTTCATGCGAGGATCGCATGACTGAGTCACTGGAGTAGGCATTTCGGAAAGGAAATCATCGCTACTCAAATTGGTGTTGAGGCTGACCATCCCAAAGTTCACGTACTTTGGTTGAAAGTATACAAGGTGAATCCTGACATGCCACCGTCCGTTCGATGACCCATGTCCGTTGTAGGAGTTTATTGAGGCTATAGATGCCATCGACAATGGCATATCACAGTATTCCTCCCAGGAACAACCAAGATACAGCAATCGAACTGATCTATCAAGCAGAGTCGGCTGGCTCAACCCTCCTTGGAATGAACCAACCAATGCCCAAGTCATTGACGTACGTGGAAGTACAACCTCTCATACTTTTTCTTACCTGTTTGCTAGTCGCGCTTTGCCAACGCCTCACGACTTGCTGGCGAAGAATTTCTCACAAGACTGAGGTATTATGCAGACGCTTGGTTACCTGCGCGAGACATAGTTCTTTCTGCTCTCTCCACGCGGTGCGACGAAGATCCAAATGGTAGGATTGTTCTGTTTCAACGCTTTGTCCCGTGGAAGGTAGGCTTCGCACTCCATGCGATCAGTTATATTTGTTTCATGCACGGTACAGGAGCATCTCTTCCAACTTGAAGCAGAGCAAGGAATTGCCGGAGATGGTCTTCCACTCTACGTCGTTTACCCTGACGAAACCAGTGCGAATTGGCGCATACAAGCCGTCCCTGTCTCTCCTGATAGCTTTGTGAGCCGCAAGGCACTTCCGGAGGAATGGAGGGGCCATCGGGATGACAATTTATCCAAGTTAACCGGGATTGATGGTTGCATTTTTGTGCATGCCTCAGGGTTTATAGGAGGCAAGTTGTGGTATTCGGCTGTGTTTACCTCATATATCTGATCCTGAAATGGCAGGGAATAAAACGCAAGAAGGCGCGCTCAACCTTGCGAGACTTGCATTGAAATCGTAATATTTGCGGCAATGAATGGTGATGGCATGAATCGCCTTCAATTATGATAACCAGTGCGACTGAATTTGGCGACGCGTACCACGTACCACCCGATCCATGACACGCTGAATACACATGTTGTGACGACCAGTCTAAATTCAACGTGAAAGAGGTCTTAGTCACACGGTCTCCGTTCATGGCGGTACTACATGTACTTTGGACCATGGCCTTGGAAGACTACCTCGTGTTTTTCGCATGGAGGTCATGACCGTACCACGACGTGCGAGACCTTCAATAACTCGGGTCCACACTTTCGCCTTGTCTTCTCGTAGCCATTGACTTATACTCATTGCAATCCTTCCGGAAGATTGTGACGAATGCCCTACATCAAGACTCATTACCACCCATTCCTTTTTGTTCTCATCACGATTTGTGCGATGGCTGAGCTGGGGCTCACGGCTTTCTTGATCAGCGCGGGAAACGAGAATCATGACTGGCCTAGTGCTCGGTATCATTCGTTGTACGTGCCTCAAAGCAGGGTTATGAATGTCGCTGACGGTCTATGGTAGATTGATTCTTTTCGAGTTCAATGCTGTCTGGACGACAATGTTTGGGACTGCTTACTTGCTTTGGATTGTGGACGGTGCTGTGCACTTTCTCGCCAGCATAGCAAGCTCCATCGTTTGGTTAGTTATCACCACAGTGCTCTGGGTGAGTGCGCTCACTAGTGACACATCGACTATTGTTTATAAGGCTGCCTTTGCGTAGGGGGCTGCTGCGGGCATGATGCACGGCACGCGGGCTGGAGGCAACTGCAACTGGATATCAACTTCCTCTGGGTTCGTGAATGCAAGCTCACCCTGCGCTCAACCCCAAGATCTAAGCAGCGTCAGCAGTTGCAGAGAAACCCTCACAGTAGAGGCGGTGGGGTGGGTAGAATTCGGATTCTGTGCCCTGACGCTACTAGCAACGTGCATGTGGCTGCGGACGAGCAAGCGGAGCTACGTGAGTGAATCTCGCAGACTAGTATGACTAAAGACACGAAGATTGATTATCGGTTGGAATGTGACAACAGCATTCTAGCTTCTATGTATAGAGCGAGGTGGACATTTTCATGTGGTGGAACGACATTACTGGCCCTTGGACGTGAATACATAATATGGATTAGTCATCCGCTACCACTATTAGCGAGTTATATTTTATCTGATAAGGACCAGTTGATTCTGTGACCATTCACATGAGCGGCTCGATCTCCCGAGAGTATTCCCCAAGCACCACCGCAATTGCAGCGTATTCGGTGATGACCCATTCAAGTCCTGTCTCCGAGACAGCGTCACAATTAGTGACCAACTTCACCCACCCAAAGAATCGGTGATTCTTCCCTGATGCTCCCCCACTAGAGCAATCTTCGTACGGGCCCCAATTGCACTTTTCTGCGCTTGCTCTTTGAGCATTGGAAGCCAGTTGTATATCACTTTCCTTCGTGCCAGTGAAAGCTCCGAGCTTATGTCAGAGCAGCGCGTCGTACATCTCAAGTCCTGGATGTCTCGAAAGTCTGTCTCACGATCAACAAAGGTCAGGTGCTCCTTCTCTTTGGATAGACCCGACAAAGTATCCGTCTGATGACTCTCAATTCATTCATCCATTTAATAAGATTATCTCCTCTGCTGGTGGTGTAGGAAAGTTTTCCCCGCGCATGTTCCGTACTTCCGCGTTCTGCCATGCTGATCCTCTAGAAGTCTTATTAGTGGTCGTGATCCCGACCATCGTTCCCCTGAAATATGTTTCCACAACGCTGTGAGTGCTACGAGGCATCGTTGGATCCAGGGCTCTGAATTTGGTCAACTATATTTCAAACACTTGCTGGAATTTGGCTCGACAATGATATAGGGATATAGTCTAGTGACCAGCTGCGCCTATGAGGTGCCGTCAATCCCAATGAGGCGATCCGTCGCGTCTATCAACGGATCGCCTCATTGAGATTGACGGCACCTTATAGACGGGCTGGGTCCCAGACTAATAGAGATACGGATCGAAGCCAGGCGAGATGATGCGATCTCCATCCAGCATCTTCTCTACGCATTTCTATTTTTCAATGTTTTACAATTGATCAGTCTGGAGGGCCTGACTCACCTTGATAAACGTCGATGGGGAAGAGACCGACATCTCCATTTCCATTTATTTTATTTTTTACTCCGGGCTCTGACTCCGATGCTTCTACGCATAGCAATCCGGAGATCTTTCACACTGCTCCTCCAGTTGAGCGGACGCTACTGTTGTCGCACTCGGACAACGAGAACATTGCCTGGGATTCTGCACATAATGTTTACTGGTCGTTTGAAAGATGTCGAGGTCGCCTCTATGCACGTCGCGTGGGCTTCATTCCTGGATACTGCGTGGTTGCGACTGCATTCAACGGAAGAGAGAGGCATACGGAGATCATAACACGTATAGTTGGATTCACAACGCTTAGATACTCTCGGTTGGATGCAGGTCGTAACGTATGATGGATGTACTAGCGGGCCAAGGTATTCATTGCGTTATCTTCGTTTAATGCTCACCAGCCAGTGACCCTTGTTATTCCCAACTTCCGTACAATCCGAAGACGCCGTAGTGGATGCAGCATCCTTAAAGAGATCGATTGATAATGGGGACATCAGCTCCAGGTCTGACCTTGGGAATGGGTTGCAAGGCGCTTGCATACCCGTTCTTCCCTTTCTTCGACCAATATGGGTGATTGGCAGGGTCGCGCGCCATCGTTCAACCATCTGCCGAGTCTCGGCTGGATCCCTTGGCTTAATATACGGCTCGGACGCTGGACTTTCATCTTCGCCTTTCTCGGATATACCTAACGGAGCACACGGATCCGCACGGGCAGACAGCGAAACTTCTGTAGCGAAAACTCAGCCCTACAATGTATTGATCTGAAATGAGTTTACCATCGCTCTGTCCTGCCCAGCTTGATAAAGATTCTTGAACGGTATCTGGACCGCAAGTTTCAGATGGTGGTATGTCAAACTGACCCATCACGTATTCGACTGGCTCCGGTAGCTAGGTCGAAGAATTGATGAGAAAATGCTATCCTCGATCAGCAATGGGCCCGACTTACGCTCGGGGGGTAATAACCATCGTCGATGTCAAGTGCAGAGGCCAGCCAATATAAGATGGCGTGCATGACAGTAGGCTGCCTTGCGCGCGCATCGAACGGTGGGGAAATACAAGCATTCGTCCATCCTAATGATAATCTTGGTAAAGAAGCGAAGATAAATTCGTGCACATTACCATCAGAAAAGACTCCAAACGTCCAATGTTGATAAGAGGTCACAATAAAATAGAAACATTGTTTGCGGACACACAAGTCCCAAAGCTAAGATGAATGAGCTTCATCAAGAGCCAGGGATAATTTATGAACCTTGCACCAAAGACGTTCTTTTCCTCGCAAGCGGGTACTACCAGCAGGCAGCTAGGATGATCAGCCTTTTACACTTGTGATATGCAGGTCACAACTTACGGACTGCAATTCGGTAAATTGCCACATATCTTCGCTTGAAAGCACCCATGGGGGCTGACAGGCAACAAGCACAGAGTTCGAAGCAATCTCTGCGGTCGACGGGCAATCTGTGCGGGTAAAGTAAAATTCCTTGAAGATATGATCGTCGTAGTGTGGTTGTGTTTCTGACACGAAGCCCCAGTCCTTGCTTTGAGGGTAAAGAATATGTAGTATACGTTGTACAGTCCTCAGAGGGAAATGATCAACCCAAGTCCACAGTCTGGACGAAGATTTCAGCAAATCGTCCTACAATCATGAGAGCGAGAATAACACGACGTACCGATTAAACTCTGTCACTGGCGCAGGTAGGGTCGAGGTTATTCTGAATTTTCGAGCTGAGGGTACAGTCAAAACTTCCCCGGTTCGCTCATCCTGGTCTCGTAAGCTTAAGCCTAGGGATGTATCTGGTACATTCGCAGAGATCCCTAAAGCGGGTTAGTGGCGTCAGCAAACATCGCATAGAGTACATCATGTCGAGGCTGACAATTGGTGACCAGGTTGTCAAAGGTATCGTCCAAACATTGGATCGAGGTGAGGTGTCTTTCTTTCCTAAACCGGGTAGAAAGCGTATTGCGATGACTTTTGTGCCCAGAAGGCGGGCAGGCTAGATCCTCCCCCCCGTACTTCAGTTCAGGGAGTACAGCATCTTTCATGTAGCCGCGAAGGTCATCGATACCCCACCAAGCCATACCGACTTCAAGTGCAGAATGGGTAATATCTTGGGGGGGAAGCAAGAGAACGTCGAAAGAAACCTACATCATGCAAGTTCTTAAGCTCCAGTAGTAGGGACCTTGACAACAAAGGAATACAACATTTGCTTATTGTTGTTGAAGAAATAAGAAATAGGCAGTATGCCTTATAACGAATTCGGCCATCGGTAACTCCCGCAACGCCGGCGATTTCCGGTAGTCTCTGTTCTCCAGCCAAGCCTGCTGGTCCCCGTCGCCATCACGTCAAGACCCTCAAGAGGTGCGTTCTATGTATCCGTCGACATACGACTGTTGGGTGCATGCTTCGAGCCCATTGTTCCTCTGAGACAGCCTGCAGATCTCAGAGAACAAGGGTGGATGTTGCTACATCCTCTCGGATGGCTAAACTGTTATTCTGACCGTTGTTTGCATTTCACAGTTCGAGATGGGTGCATACAAATATATCAGCGAATTGTATAAAAAAAAGCAGTCTGACGTGTTGCGATTCCTCCTTCGTGTCCGGTGGGTTGAACAAAAAGCACTCGTTCAGCCACGCTAACTGCGACTCGACATAGATGCTGGGAGTATCGGCAGTTGAACGTTATCCACCGGGCATCCCGTCCGTCTCGTCCAGACAAAGCGCGCCGTTTGGGTTACAAAGCCAAGCAAGGCTATGTTGTCTACCGTGTGCGGGTCAGGCGGGGTAACCGCAAAAAGCCTGTGCCGAAGGGTACGCTCCACCACCCCTCGTGTGCTTGTGGTTCCTCATGATGCTCATCAGGTGCTACCTATGGCAAGCCCGTTCGCCAGGGTGTCAACCAGCTCAAGTTCCAGCGGGGCTTGAGGAGCGTCGCAGAGGAGCGTGTTGGCCGCCGTTGTGGCAACTTGCGCGTTCTGAATTCGTACTGGATCAATCAAGATGGTGTTTACAAATACTACGAGGTCATCCTTGTTGATCCCAGTCACAAGGCGGTGAGGTGATACGTCATTCTTCCCGCCACCACACTGAGCACTAGGTTTAGATTCGCCGGGATCCGCGCATCAACTGGATCACGAAACCAGTGCACAAGCGCCGCGAGGCTCGTGGACTCACCAGCATCGGCAAACAGGTTTGTTAGAGGCATCTATTCAGAACAATGTTTACTCATAGCTTCATCATGCAGAACCGCGGGCTGGGCAAAGGTCATCGCTTCAACCATACACCGGCCCGCTCGACTTGGAAGAAGCACAACACCCTCAGTCTTCGTCGTTACCGGTGATAGCATGCACCACTGCTCCCGTTATGTTACATTGCATTTTACGTCTATGTTTGGTGTGGTTGTATGTCCATGCAACTTTGATAAAAACCATGTGTTGCGCTGGGACTTGTGTGCTATTCATCCGGTTGCTTTACGAGTCGGCTCCTGAATCGTTGGAGCTCGGTGGCCTCGTGTTCCTCGCGTGTACAACAATTACGATACTTTGCTGCGGTTGTCGTGTCCGATCTCTCTTTTATACTTTCATATCACGAGCGAGAGGGGACCAACAACATTCTCTGCATCCACCACGAAATGGGATACCCCCGGGTGAAAGGACCACCTTTTTTTTTGCTATTGCATACCTTTTCGATGGCATCCCTGGCGCATGCGGGTCTCATGCATCTATTCCGATTTCCCCATTCATCCGAGATTGATAGACCACATACTGGTCCCTCGAAGCGCGCCTCCGCCCAGAACACGACATTGTGGGTGATCCAAGACACGTATGAAGGCCAAAGTTTTTTCGAGTGTGTCAACATATGCTTCTCAATCAAGCCTTTGCTAATGGAGTTGTCTCCCCCAGCACTTTTGACTTTTACACCGGTGCGGATCCTACAAAGTTCGCGCGCAGCCTTCTTCGTGAATTCACTGGCACTGACGCGCGACCCTTGCAGCGGACTAGTGACGTGAGTCTGAGTATCCATGAGTCGATATCAAACAAAGCTTCTCCCAGCTTCGTCGATCAACAGACTGCATTCGCCGATGGGCTGGCGTACGTAACATCTGACAACAAGGTTATTATGAAGGGGGATAATACTACTTTGCTTTCTGAGGGCGTCAATCGTAGCAGGTAATCATCTACAAGAGCTCGATGGAATGTACTCAACGAATCATCCTAGCGTGCGTATATCTAGCCAAGCCGCATACGAAACCGGTCTTTTCGTGTTGGACCTCGATATGGCACCCTGGGGATGTGGTCCGTGGTTTTATCCAGCTCATGCACGCTTTCTCCGACCTCTCACATAGGTGTATGGCCTGCGTTTTGGTATTCAATGAAGCATTCTTGATAACTTGCCCTCCTGACATTGTACTGTTACTAGGACCGTGGGAGATGGCACTTGGCCATGGGTACGTATGCTGGCCGTCTTGAGAGATGCTTTTGACTCTGCTGAAGAACGGCGAAATAGACATTATCGAGGGTGTACACGACAACGAGCACAATCAAGTCACATGGCATACTGCTCCAGGTATGTCGAGTGAAATAGCCCAATCTTTGCTAAGCTTCACGAAGGGTGCAATCTGACGGCCGCGACTAATTTCACGGGTACAATCGTAGTGAGTAATAGCAGTGGGCGCTGGTTGACCAGATAAACTAACATTATTCAGCAAACTAATGGCGTAGATAACTTACAGTGCAACGCACTGACCAATAATAATGCTGGTTGCGGGATCACGGAATGGAGCAGGGCGTCCTACGGTCCATACTTTGATTCGCAAGGTGGCGGTGTGTTTGCGATGAAATGGGACACAAATGGAATTGCAGTTTGTCAGTTCACGACAGTTTGTGTTTCTTTGAAGCTTGACCTTGGCTCAGGGTCATTCTATCGCGCCGCTATTCCCCAAGACATCACTCAGGGTTTACCAGACCCATCGAATTGGGGGGAACCTGACGCGACACTCGCTCCAGATAACTGCAACATTTCACAATATTTCACCAACCATTCGATCATCTTCGGTATGTCCTCTGGACTTGTTAATCCTTTTCGAGCTCACTCTATCTCTAGATATCACGTTCTGTGGTGAGTATCCCGAGCATATTAAGAGGGTTCTGTAGCTGATTCGTCCGAACAAGGTGACTGGGCCGGCAATTCCTATTCCACTTCTGGATGCCCGGGAACTTGTACCGAGATATTGATGGACCCATCGAATTTCGTGGTAAGTGCTGTGCACTTGAGATCTTTGCCTTCACGAACCATTGCAGAATGCGTCATGGATTATCAATTCCCTTAAAGTCTACAAGGCAGCAACTTTGTCCGGTAGTTCCTCAAATTCAGCGCCACGATGTTCCGTTTATCTGCTGCCAACTTTGCATATCGTAGCAGCTGTAGCTACCATGCACATCTTACTATCTTTGTTATAGGTCCCTGCGAACAATCATGTGGACATTGATATTATTTCATGATGATGACAGTCGATAGAGCGTAGTCTGTCATACCCGTTTTCATGCTTCTCAGTGAATCAGAGGTAATTCTACGCTACAAATTAAGCTTTCGTGGGTCGTCTGTGCCCCGAATATCAGCCTCAGCAAATCCAGATCTCATGGGAGTAATGCTAGCGTGCCCCATTCCGAATGCCCAACCATCCGTCCCTACAGGTACAACCGACAGATCTGGGTTGATAAGAGGCTCGATGTCAGGAGCGAATTTGAACGCGAGGTAAACATCCGCCTGAGCTGCACTGCCTGCGGAGATAAGTCTCGTGAGAGGGTCAGGGTCATCTGGAAGTATCTCCCTCTGAGTTCCATGAACCATTGGAACACGTTTGAAGAGGCGGCCATACGAGTTACGCCATATACGTGTCCAATATACTTGTAGACCTTCAGGATCCGCAAGTTTATGGATCATGGGAAGGTTCACGTTGTACAAATCGACGTCGACGTCGCGTATTCCGTCCGGATCCTTTCCCCAATTGGTCCATAAATACTCCACGATACGGACGGAAAGGTTAAGTGCAGGCTCATGCAAACTGAGGGGTGTAGGATGTAGCACATTGCCATACGAGATCGCAATAGCACGTGTGCGAGAAAGTGCAGCAGACATTGCTGCACCGATAGTGCCTGATGAAAGGGAAAGCGCGGCTGTAAAACACGATGAGACCGTTTCCGACTGATAGAATTAGAGTTGCCAACCTGATGTATTCCTACCGAAGTTCGGTCCTGAAATCTGGATGGGGTTGATGGTCAAATGTGATAGGTATGGTGGACATGCACATACAACGAGATCGATTTCTCCGGGATGTATGTTGTGGAGAGCAACATTCGTACAGGTCGCAGGAGTCTTTAGATCGTGACGCGATGTGAGCTTGATAGTTACAAGACAGAATAACTGGTGACCGCACACCATCCAGCAGAATCCACTCCGCGATCTCGTGCTCCTTTAACTGTCTGGGGGTATCCGATGTTTCGCCCTCTACGCCATCTAGGGAGAGATGAGTGGCAAAGTCAGAGACATGGCGGGACGAGCTGGCCTGGCTCTCTTGGATAGAAATATCTGCCTCGGGTAACTTCAGTGATATGATATGCTTTTCCTGTATGCTCGATGTTGATATGATGGTGCTCGAGGTTTAATGAGGACGGTCACGTCGCACTAACCAATCCAAGACTTTTGGGAACTAGGTATGACGACCCTTACGTTCCATTCTAAGGGGATGGTAGATGTGTCATATTATAGAGGATGTCAAGGATATCAATCTGGGCGATGGCGGGTACTCACTGAGATGGTTGGTGAGGTGCTGATAAAGACCAAAGATGTAAGGTGACTCTGCACCTGGCGGGCCATCGTCGTTCTGATAGTGGGAGGATGAGTGGTTTGGTGAGATGGATACGGGAAGACACCAACGACGAGCAACACTCTGGGGCTGCTGGGGGACATGAGTGCAGCGAGGAGGTCGTGCCTGTTGGATCGATGCGGCTGATGAGTGGCCAGCGACGCCGGGCGTCTGTGTCGTTCCCATAATTAAAATTGTAAACCTCGCGTTGGCGGTCCAGAGCAGTGTTGCAAAGCCAGAACGAATTGTGTGCCCGCGCAACGACTGTCAAAGGCGCTCGTAATCGCCATCTATATCTTTCATGTCTACTCCGACTGCCAGCTCGACGCCTCTCTCTTTGCCCGCTATTCCGACCCTCCCCCCCATACAGATGCCCGACGAGAGCGACCATGATTCCGTCCACTTACACCACTCATCGTCTGTGACCCCCATCCTCTCTTCCCCAATCGCAACCCGTCCTTCCATTCATCACCCCCCACAACAAACCCTCCGCAAGTCCGTCTCCGTCGACTCCTTCATCGCCTACGAACGGGAGAACTCGTCTACCCCATCTACGTCGCGGCCTCCTCGAGCCACCGCTCACACCCCAGCTGATTCATCTGGAACTCGCAGGACAGACTTGTCCGTCGATTCCGCACGTCGTCATGCTGCGGAAACCGTCCCATTGTACGTTCGGACCCGTGGCGTGAGTACGAGTACCAGGAGCGACGGTCACGATTCACCCGTGGAGCAAAACTTTGAATCCGAGTCCTGGCAGCCTTTGAAAATGGTGGGTGATAAAAGTAGGAGAGGCTCGGTGAAAGGCAAGGAGCAGGCCCGACAGTCGCGTCGTCCCGGTGACCTCAAGCTGCCTGCTCGCAATCAATTGCCACCTGTTCCAGCGAACACTTTGCCAAACCAACTGACCCAGCCCGTCCTGTACGATGACGCTCGGCGATTGCATTCCACGACCTCCCTCCAGTCCTTTCCGCGACATTCTTCCCTCACAGACGTTATATCCGGCCGTGTCAGAAGCGGTAGCCTTGGGTTGCACATCAACTCTGGAGGTAGAGGCTTTCTGGGCGATACAGTTCAGACAATGGTGAGGGGCCAGCTAATTCGGTGGGTCACCAAGTCAACTGAGACCATGCAGTCGTTCCCCAAAGAGATTTCCATCGCTGTCGTGGGCACACCTGGATGTGGAAAGTCTACGTTCGTTGCAGAAGACGCAAGAGCTTATGGTGTTGAGGACTTCACTGCACTCTTCGCCATGTCAGGAAGTTCAATCTCTACGCCCTTCCGCTGTAAGTAATAAATGTGTTCGCTCGTTAGCCTATTCCTCACGTCTTTCAGATACTAGACGGCTCGACTGGGTAAAGCAACGGGAGCCACCACCAAGTCTCTCGATTGTGATTCACGAATTGGACATAACAAGGCTGACATCGCCCCCTCGAGTAGATGGCGTCTTTGTATGTTATGACAGTGGGGATGAATCTTCATTCGCGCCTGTCTCCAATTTTCTCCGTGCGTCAAATGCCATACTTTGGCTTCTCTTTCTAGTCGCTGACTATTCACTTCAAGGGCTGATACATCCGATGAAGTACTCTGTCGTTGCAGTCGCTCTGAAGTCGGATCTCTCAGTAGCCGTTGATCCTCAGACTTCCTTGAGTTTATTCCAACAGCATGATATCGGACTAGTACAAGTAAATCATGTCGGAGACGTAGGGAAGATCAGAAAAGCATTCAAGTTTTTGTTGATCTCTATCCTTAGGGGGCCAAGTAAGTGTTTGGACGTCATACTAAATATCCGTACTTTAACCGTGTTGTACACACAGACGCTGACCTTCGAAATCCCGCATCGCCGGAAACGTTGGTTTCTCCATTCTCTTTTGATAGTCGAGGGTCAACCTCGGTGACGCCTACTGCGTCTTCTTCTGTACCTTCAGTCCGCACTACGTCGCAAGCGAGCTCTTTTCGACTTTCACCAACGTCCACCCTCCCATCGTCGCCTCCTCCACTGGCGACATCCCCAACGCGTGCCCGCTCAACGTCAGATTTGTTTTCGGAGCACGAGAAAGCGAGGTCTCGCCCTTCAAATGAACGCAAACTATCAAATGCACGGAGTGTCACTAGCCTTGTGGCAAGCAACAGCCTGCAGTCACATTCCGCATCATCCTCGCATCCAGTGAAAGGTGATTCACTGAATGGACTTGACGATGACGATCGTCATGTAACAAAAGAGAAAGAGTCGTGGGTATTCTTTCTCTGCACAACTTTGCTTCCGACTGAGGTTAATGTTGAAAAGGCGATCGGTTCAATACGCCACTTTGGACGAGCTCCTCGACAAGCTCCTCTTTCTTGCAGTCAGCGGGGATGGTCAGCTCCCGAAGATGTCACTATTGTCTCTCTTTTGACGTTGATATCCAGATCCAACTTTCGTTGCGCATTTCTTGCTCACCTATCGGAGATTTTCTAGTCCTCGAAGCATTTTATTGGCGATGCAGAAGCGCATGCGACAGCTTGACAATTCATCGGGCGATCCCATGATTGCTAGTTATGCCCAGATGAGGTAAGTGAGTTAGTAACTCGCTGTAAGCATCTGATCACTCCCTTGCAGGATATGTCACCTACTCGAGACTTGGATACATACATATCCACAGGATTTTGCTGCTCCAGGTGCAGCAGGTGCTTTGAGTGCATTGGTGAAATCCATCACTGGCAAGAGTTATCTTTTGCATTACGGATCCGACTTTGTTCCTTTCCTGGAACACCTTTCAAACATCGTTGATTCCGATTCAGCTTGGGCACACAAGGCTGACCACCTACTTGACGATGCTGATGATCCCTATAGTATATCGGACGGTGAAGATGAATCACTCGCAGTAACCACGGATTCGGCGTCGTCTAACCCGTCCTCTGTGGCACCGTCCAATGAAAACTCAACCAGCTCGAATTCGAGAGAGCGTAAACAAAGCTTGCCTTTGAGTGCAAAGGCATTCATCATGCCCATCACCTCGTCACACCCACCCGACGCTACCGAGATATTACCGAAGCAGCTTCTCAAAGAACTCGGTCGCCAGTCATTAGAGTTACAGAACTACGAATGTTCCGAGATCGCTGAAGAGATTACTCGTGTTGAAGCCAAATTATTTATGGAAATAGAGGTATGTCAATTTGCGAGGCGTGCTTTACGTCTTCAACTTGTTAATGTTATAGCCGAGACATTGGCTCCGGTACACGCTCGTTCCCGGTCGCAAAGATCCTGAATCTGACTCTATCTCGCGGTTTAACGCTATTTCGAACCATCTTGCAGATTGGTAAGTGACATCTACGTATCTTGTCCACATCTAACTTTTCCGTAGGGTTGTCTCTCTGATCTTGTGTCACGACAAACCCAAAAATCGAGCGAGGCAAATCGAGAAATTTGTCGATATCGCTCACAAGCTTCGTGCTTTGAACAATTATTCCGCTCTCCGTGCCTTTGTTGCCGGAATAAACAACTCGACTTTCCAAGGCGATGATACGATGGAAATATTCAAAACTAAAACACCAGATCACTACAAAAATCTTTTGTCCTGGGATGTGCTGCTCCAGCACAGGGGTGCTCACCAAGCTTATCGTATGGCGCTGAAAAACACCAAAGGAGCATGCATTCCTGCTTTGTGCGTATCTATATCGATGACTGTGAGCAGCTGAAACAGATGTCTCGCAGAGAAGTACATATGTCGGATCTCATCCGTGCTCATGAAGGAAACCCAGACGTCAGCGCCACCGAGGCTAACAAAATTCACTGGGGAAAGTTCAACATGTTTGGGAGATTTATCCAGAGTACAACCCATTGCCAACTACAGTGTCAAACAACATCTGATTACGACTTCCCTGAACGACCGAAGATTAGGAATCTGGTGTTCAATGAGTATGTGATGCCGGAGGAGGTTAGCGTCCTTGGTTTTTGGTACGAGGTCCCTGAACTGAGCAACTGTACAGATGCAGGTCTCTAGAATGGCGCCGGTTTCAGATTCGGATGTTGTTGATGAACCATTCAGACCAAGCCTGCCTCGGTCGATCTCGCGAGACGATGGTCACTTTACACAGGGGAAAAACTCTGCTCTCATCCACAAATTATTCCAGTGGTGATGGGCCCTGTACTCGGAGATTTACAGTGTATCAACTCTTCTGTCTTGGTTCTTTATTATGTTGTCTAACGTCGATCATCGGATACCCTTACTACCACCACTGACTGGTTGTGTTACCTGACGTTACTACTGTATGATATTATACAGCCTTGAAACGGGCTACTTCATTCCTCGATACGATAACGCGTGTTAGGCCGGGTTCCTGTCGACATTGTTCGAGATATTATTGTTTAATCCTTGTTCATGCACGCGATGGTGGGTATGAATGGACCCAAGGCAAGTTGCAAGCCGCATTAAGCGGTTGCCACCCGCCTCGCCAATTCCGAGAACAATGACATTACACAATAAGCACTTCCTATCCAGGTCACTGTACAGTATCTATAAAAGCTGCACCTTCTACTGCCATGGACGTCCCCATTTTATTTTCTCAGACCCTGCGGTACTGGTTTACTCGCACTTGAATCTTGGAGCAGGACTCTCGTTTATCATTCCTTACCGCCATAAAATCTCATCACCACCGCCATGCTCGCCGACATCTCGAAAGCTTCCACTTTGTACCTCACGCCCATTTTGATGCTAACGTCTCTATTCCTCGTACTCTTCGCGTATCTCGCCCCGGTGGTCATGCTACACAGTCAAGTATCGCTCTTAACGGTAACGCCATCCTCGGCGCTCACACAGCCTGGGTCAAACCAGGCCGTGGATGGTCCCAGTATGCTTCTAGGAATGCTAGGCAGGTTTCCGATGTCTGAGTGGATGATTAGGAGCTCATATAGCCTTAGGGTCGTGTACCAAGCTGAACAATTCAGCAAGCCTAACTTGCACACCGCCCTCGATTCCCGCTCTTTACAGTGGGTCTTGTTTCCATCGCTCACAGTTGCAATTATGAAGTTTTGACCCTATAGATACTTCGGTGTTTACCTCGAACACACCTAGCTCTGTTTTGGCAGCACCTCCCACTGTCGCACCAGTGTTTCTGGCGATATCGCTGGCATTCTCCATCATTTTCTTCATCATGTTCACTGGAATCTCGTTTCGACATCTAATGGGCAAGGCTGGGAATGTCTGGGAAAATCCAATGGTGCAGCGGACTTCCGCCTGGATTGGTATTTCCTCTTTCCTCGTTGGTGCGTGGTACGGTGTCGAGCATTGATGTTTCGTACTGAAAGTTGTACTTTGTAGGCTTGTCATCTTTTCTGATTATTCGCATGTACTTTGGGAAGGCGGCGGATGATTTCAACATGAGCATTCAAGGCCAGGGAGCGAACGGTCCACAGCTGATTGCAGATACAAGTAACGCTTTCACGAGTGAGTCCTCACTTGAGGTTTTAGTAGGATTATGTCTAGATGCTCATCATTGTGTCAGTGGTTTGGGTTGGATATGCATTCTTTGCTGTGCCAGTAGTAGTTTCATTGGCAAAGTTGCATGTTCTCGCAACAAAATAACGAGACTTTGCAAATCTAGAAGGATTGGGATATTTTGGACACTTACTGTAGCTTATCTACGCATCTGTACCGTGAGCCGCACAAACTGTAAATTACGCAAAAAGTTCAATCGCCGCTCTAATAGTCTGCCATTATAAGTTTGAGAGCGTTCGGCGGCCTTTTCTCAGTCCGTCATTAATGTGAGTTCCCTTTTTTTTTTGAATGCACTCATGATGAGCGTTGTATAATCAACCACCACTGGCACCTCTTAGTCGACTTGATGCAGAATTACAGCCTCACGGCCTCTGCATCACTGACATTACCGACTCTCTGATTCTTCTTGTTCGACCTGGATCCTTTCCCTTTCGCAAGCTAACACTTCTTATTTTCAGAATCTGCCATTTTAACGCTCCCGCAGCCGGAACTCCGTCAATTTCTTTTTCTACATATGGACTTGCTTTTGGATCCCATGATGCACCCTCTGTGCCAAACCGTGCTCATATCAGAATGACGTTCTCCCGATATCGCTCTTATCTCCTTGGCAGACCGGAGTATTCCCAGCCGTTATCTTATATATTCCAGTGATGTATTACCCACTGGGTGCCACTATCCTTGCTCACACCACCTCACAATGCCATCGTGGTCTGACCTTGCTGCCGACAAGAAACACCGCCAACAGAAGGCAATTCCCCGAGAGTGGTTGATCACACCTCCACCAGAAACAACACTCAATGTGACTGGCTTCCCTGAGACGTGCGGTCTATTGACACCACAAGAACTTGCGATCACCAACGGGGACGTTGGTGTTTTGCTGAAAAAACTTGCGAATGGTGAATGGTCCGCCGTTGACGTCACAACTGCATTCTACAAACGGGCCATAGTTGCTCAACAACTAGTAAATTCCTTGGTGGTTGTGGTTCGTTGCTGTAGTTGACGAGAACTAGGTGAATTGCTTAACCGAAATATATGTGGAACGTGCACTTGCTCGCGCCGCTGAATTAGACGACGCGTTGAAGAAGACTGGAAAGGTCGTCGGTCCACTTCATGGACTCCCTGTATCCTTAAAGGACCAGATATGCATCAAGGGCTTAGAGACGACAATGGGCTACGTATCCTGGATCGGAAAATACGCAGACAAGAACGCTGTACTTGTCGACATTTTGGAGGAGTGCGGCGCTGTTCCATTCGTAAGGACGAATGTACCACAAACATTGATGGTACGCTGGTCTTTGGAACTGTGACGGTCATGCTTATTCAAATATTCACTCCTGACCCAGTGGCCTGAAACTTTCAATAACATTTTTGGCAGGACCACCAATCCCCACAACCGTTCACTGACTTGCGGGGGTTCCTCTGGGGGAGAAGGTGCTCTGGTTGCCTTGGGAGGGAGTCCCATAGGTGTTGGTTCCGATATTGGAGGGTGCGTGCCTCTCGAAGAATTGACGAATTGTAGACTGATCTACTCCTAGCTCTGTACGGATTCCGTCTGCGTTCTGTGGCCTGTACGGGCTAAAGCCTTCATACGGTCGCGTGCCATATGGTGGTGCTCTAAATTCCCTACAAGGACAGGACTCCGTGTTATCCGTCTTCGGCCCTATCACCAGTAGCATCTCGGGGCTGAAGACGTTCATGGAAGCGGTCATAAAGGCGAAACCCTGGCTCAAAGACCCATTGGCCGCGCACAAGAAGTGGGACGAAGACGAATACCGGCTCCGGGATCGTGATAATGGTCAAAAGCTTTGCTTTGCGATCATGTGGGACGACGGTGTTTGCGTCCCACATCCCCCCATAACAAGAGCGCTTAAACGAGTCCATGCAGCACTCACGAAGGCCGGTCACAACGGTGCGTCAACATTCATGCAGTCTCATCATTTTTTCCCGACATTACTACGCAGTCATTACATGGTACCCGATCGAACATAGGAAACTAGGTGACTTAACGGTGTGTGATGTCGACTTGCAGTTGTCGAAAAGTGAGGCGGGACACCGTTCATTTGTAGAGGGATATATGGAATGCCGGCTCCACGGAAGATTTCGCGATTACCACCTCAGAGAGTGGAGAACCAATTATTTCCACCATGGTTCCGGACAGTAACGAAGCTACCGTCGCACCTTTTCGTCCCAAGATGGGCGGTCTCACTGCTTACCAGCTTTGGCAAGCTCAAAAAGCGAGAAGCGATCTCCGTACCACGTACTTGGAACATTGGAACAACACCGTGGCAAGCACAGGAACGGGCCGGCCAGTGGATGCCATCATCTGCCCTGCCGCCCCTTATGCAGCCCCCCCTCATGGGCAGAACAGGTCGGTGATGCAAGTTAGGAATTTTATTCTCCTGCCAATGAAACTCGACCGCCAGGTACACTAATTACACCACAGTGTGGAATGCACTCGACTATACGGCGTCGACTTTTCCTGTGACCACTGTTGATCCAACCCTTGACGTAAAGCAACCTCGCGAGAGCTTTATCGACGCTGTCGATCAAGCAATTCACAAGATGTGTACGTTCTTGTTTCTGGGCACGTCGCACCTTGCTAAGGGATTCTTTAGACCATCCCGAGGTGTTTCGAGGCGCCCCCGTCTGCTTACAACTTGTGGGGCGTACATTGGAGGAGGAAGGTGTCATCGCAATGACCGAGATCGTCGACGCCGCACTCAAGGCTACTAATGCGCGATTTTAGCTTGTCCTGTGTTAGGTTGGATCACAGGTACAATAGCATGAACAAGAATGTATTCAAAGTTTGGCTGAGTGAAGTGGCTGCGCTTCGTTTACAAAAATACCCGCGGCACCCATCCCACTACCCACACACATGCTTGTGCAAAGTATCTTCTCGTTTCTCCGACGGAGTTCAGTCAGTCCAGTGACCACTTGACGCGCGCCAGCTGCAAACGGATTCATTCATCTGGGTGAAGGAATTAAGAAGGACTCACTCATCCCAAGAGGATGTGTCAAAGCTATCGCGCCACCACTGCGAAGATTACTCAGATGCATCGTGGTAAATGGGCGCAAAATTCGTACTTTGGGTTGATCTTGCTTATTGGGATTCCAAGCTCTTCTACACAGTACGCAAACTGTGATGCGAACGCTTCGTTTATCTGCATAGACCGAGCAGTGAGCTTTATCCGAAACCGAGAATTGAAGTTTTCAAACCTCGTAGATGTCGACCTCTTCTTTCGACAGGCCGAACTGGGATAAGACCTTGGGAATAGCTGCAACGGGGCCGACGCCCATGTACCTTGGCTCGACGCCTTGGGTGCGTGCTCAGGCTGCAATTTCAACCATGCCAGACTCTGAAGCAACATACCAACAACTGCACTTCCTACCCATTTCGCTAAGATGTCCATGCCTTCAGCTCGTGCCCTCTCCCTTGTCGTCAGGATGCACAGTGCAGCACCGTCACCAATGCCGCTGGCATTACCTGCGGTAGTAGTATTCTCACCCCAATCAGGAAACACGGGTTTCAGAGCAGCAAGAGATTCCATGGTCACGCCTGGACGAATCGTGTCGTCTGCGGAGATGACAGATCCGCGTATTTCGATTGGAATGATTTCCTCTGCAAATATACCTTTCGCGAGAGCCTACCCAGGCTCGACTGTAAAAAATCATTCTTTTGATAGGATGGGATAGGTACCTGGTTGGCTCTGGTGTGTGAAATCAGTGCATACTCGTCCTGCTTGGTGCGCGAGACCTTGTATGTTTGTGCGACCAATTCGGCAGTCCAACCCATAGGCTCGAGTTGGGCGACCTCAATACAAGCAGTGCAGTGAGCAGTGATCTCATACCTGGATACAGTCACGTGCTTGCGAATTGTTGTCAACTACCTCAGCAATAGTTGGAGTTGGGCGAGCACTAATTGTCCGTTGTGCGAAAGACGATTGACCGCTTGAAGAGTCACTCACTTGAGTGTCATATTTTCGACACCGACCGCAACACCGAGAGATATTTCCCTTGACTTGATTGCGTGGGCGACGTTCCGAATGGCCATGAGGCCGGAGGCACACAACCTGTTTACTGTTGATATGGGCACTTCATGGGGTATACCAGCAGCCAAGGCAGCCGCGCGAGAGGCATAAGCAGGAGAAGGTGGATGGCAAGTTCCTGGCGACTGGTCTACATTGCACACTTGTGAACTTTGAAAACGCTACCTACCAACGCATATATCCTCTATTTTTCGGGGGTCGAGCCCTGTTTCTTTAAGAGTTGCCTGCACGAAGGTATCAGCATCCTGTCGTCTGGTACGTACCGGTCACCAAGCACACCTTGTACAATGCTTGCATCATCTCATCGACAGGAGAGTCTTTGAACTGGCCCTTTCGGTTCTTCCCCATCGCGGTACGCTTTGCAAATGTGATTACCACGTCGTCCGGATGTTTCTCCAGGATAGCAGCAAGACCTTGTGTTGTGTGCGTGGACATGGTTCGTATTGCAGGGACAGAGACTCGAGAGCGAAGAGTAGAGACAAACATGGAGAACTCTAGCAAAGAGCGGTGAGACCCGGCACCTTGCTCAGAAGGTCAACCGGTCTCATGATAACCGTCACGTCTATGTAGGGAAACAGAAGATGCCCATGATGTTCATGTCACACGTCTCACGAATGACGCTCACACATCTTTACTTGTCACAGTATTGCAGTCCTTTAGCATATCTCTAATTAAGGGGTCTAACCCGTTGTCCAGCGCGTCAAGGTATGTATTACCTTCCGAGCTTAATCAGTGCGATTCGTGGGGGGCAATTCCAAAAACTAGAATAGGGAGCTTAACGAGGTTCTTGGATTGGATTGGATTGCGAGACCTACGTGAATGTTCCTACGATGAGGACCTTTCTGCAGCTTTGGTGGTCTTAGACAAAGTGCTGTGTATACCGCTAGAGGGGTTCTTAGACTGCTGCTTGGACTTTGCAATAATGGTATCGTAGCAACTTCTGCAGGCGTGATGGGCAAGCTTGGCCTCTCCGCAAGCTGGGCAGTTGACAATGTCTGCAAGGAATAGCGGTCAGAAACAAGTAACAGTCAGAACGGAGTTTGACGTGCTCTGCTTGTCCTTGAGCCCCTTGTTGGCACTGCGCATCGATTTGCGGGAATGGGAGATTTTGCTTTTGGGTACGGCGAGGACTATTGAGGGAAGGAGGTCAAGGAGGGGCTGGAGCATGGGCAGAGCGAGGTTGAATGGCGTCTGCGACGCGAAAAACGTCGATGCAGACGGGGGACGCATCAGCCATGGCAGACCAAACGTAGAGAAAAACGAGCGCGTCTGATGGAGTGCAAGAGCAGCCATGGCAGGAGAGTTTAGTCGCGTTCGGAAGTTTGTTTTCGGGTCGGATTACAGCCACTCCAAGTCTTCCCGCAACATCCATCATGTTCAGGCTCACGCGTCCCGTGTTACACCAAGTTGTCAAGAAGACAACAGGGATTACAGGCCTCGCAGTACACCCGAATCCTCTCCCGGAACTCACAGAGACATACAAATCTACGCTTTCGGTGCTATCTTCCATACCTTCGACGTCTGTCTACAGGCAAGGTGTTGAGGCCCTTACGAAACACAAGCTCAACATCGTGCAGGGCGCAAGTGAGGACATAACCGCCGTGGAGAAGCAGCTGGACGAGGGACAGATTGAAGAGTCTCTCGACATTGCGAAGGACGAGCTGAAACTCGTCCAGAATATGTTGGAATGGAAAGTGTAGGTGACCCGTGCCGCTGGGGCTTTACGCAGGACTGATCGTCGCACAGTTGGGAGCCATTGGAGGAAAAGTCACCCGCGGGTCAATGGGAATACTTTGGGAACGAGTCGAGACCAATGCCGTGACCATGAAGCAATAGCTTTCTGTTATTCGGAGACGTGGGACTAGGACATGGTGTTTATTCGAAGAATGTTGGCGCAACTACCGCGAACAAAAGGACCGCTAGACGTTGGCCAGTGTAGTGGGTAGCGAATCCCTGTAAGTCCCGAGAAAGTTCGCGCAAACGTCCTCGACGGGAACTCAGTGGGTGGTTTGCGAGACTAGAATGAGGTTGGGTTGCAACACACTCGTTTCATACATACTTGATGACTGCAAATATATATATTTCATTGGATGGATTTTCCAGCTGAAAAAATTTTGAAGGGACCATGTCAAGGTGGGCGATATCTATGTACATGGAAACAGATATGTGGAGCGACCATGGAACAAGATTTTTTTTTCGCTTTCATACTACATAAAAGCAAGGAACACCATTGTTTGAATGCAGTTGGACACACCGAACCGTAACCTGTACAACGACCGAAGCGTGGGACAAGAGAACCCGTGTCAATAGTTGTTGTCAGGCGCGTTTGCCTACGACAGAGAAGGGAAGGCGGTCTCGTCATCGACGTTGACGGTGGTGGCTGCGGTGCCATTGGCAGCACCACGTCCCCTACCGCCGCGACCACGTCCACCACGGCCTCTGCTCTCGCCTCTGTCAGCGCCACGTCCGCGGCCACCACGCGCAGGACGTTCGAAGTGGGCATCGATCTCGAGGAAGACCTTTTCTTTCTTCTCTGTGCGCGCCTTTGGAGCGGACTTTGTCTAAGGAGGAGTTAGAAGTGGGATGGGGAGGATGGGACGAGAAGCTACCTTTCCGGAGAAGTAGGCTTCGCCTTCACCTTTCTCCAAACGTGTTACACCATCCCAGATACCGTCTCCCACACCTTCGTTTGCCTTGCGGGTCTCGAGCTTTGGAAGGAGAGCGTTCTCCTTTTCTTTCTGCTGAGTGAGGTACTGGTCGAGAGTGAGGGTGTTGTCCTCTTCTTCTGGGTCTCTTCTGCGAGCACTTTCTGGTTTTTCGGTGTCGGGGGATTGTTCTGGAGCAGGTTCTTGAGGGGAAGCACCCCAATCGCCGGCGGAGGTATCTGCGGGGGCAGCCCAGTCATTCAAGCCACCTGAATCCAAGCCGCCGGATTCTGCGGCGGCGTCGATTGTTGCGGCTTCTTCTACCTTGAGTTCGGCATCGCCGTCGTCGCCACCCCAGCCGTTGTGTATTTTCTTGTCAGAGTCGCTGAAAGGGGATCAGGGAGGAAGAGGGGGGATGGAAGGAGACAGACGTCTTTCCAGTGGCGCTGTGCTTGTCAAAGGTGCGGCCTCTGCCTCGGTTGCCACCACGGCCAGATCTGCCGCGGCCCTCTCTGCGTTCACCATCGGCTGTGGGGGGAGGATGAGAAGAGGGAGGGGAAGAAAGGGGAAAGGGACGGACGCCGTCTCTGTTTGGCATCTGGAGCGACAGGGGGATCCTCGGAGGAGGGGGGATCGCGATCAGTGTTTTGGCGTGAGCCACCACGCTGGTAGTATCTGCCGCCACGTGCGGCGGGGCCACCCCTTGCGTGCTTTGCGGAGGCAGAGGGCTGCTGGGGGGGAGGAAGGGGTTCGGCGGGGGG